>NWSH02000329.1:4070468-4094469 GCA_002382865.2 Heliothis virescens | reverse complement strand
CTTTTAAATCGTTGTCCCGTAGTTAAGTATATCCAGGGACAGATTAGTAACACCTTATTTTTTCACCAACATTTATTTCCAACTTGATGACTTAAACCCTAATTTACTCGGCATTATTTTTTAACTTTTTTTTATAACAATAAATGTAGAAGTGTACCAACACGCTTCGCAGAGTGAATTTTACCCACAATCTGTCAAACGTTACCAACCGAATATTAACCTTCGGCTATTGTGATAGGTTGAAAATCTATTGGAAGGTATTTGACAGATTGAGGTAGGTTGTTTGTGCCTTGTGTACACTCTCGGCGAAAAAAAGTGCCCCCAGTTATATTTGTTTCTTTTTGCGCAACAGATGTGCGACCATGTGTACAGTTTACGTAACGTTTTTATAATGCAACCAAGTTGTTACAGTTCAAGGTGAGGTTACATTGTGAGGTTATCTTGCTCCTTTATAATGATTTGTGACGGCTGTTATATTTGTATTGGTGTAGATTGGAATACGGTACTTATTTGACGCCGGTTTCATGAATATAGGTTGTTGGTTTTGACTGTTTGTTTTGTAGTAAAGTAGGTTCGATTTAATTGTTTGCTTCCATGTTTTCAAAAATAAATTCTGAGGCTAGTCGCCCGAGGTGCCTTAAAGTCGTAAAAATGCTGTAATTCGGATAGAAAAGTACCTCTTAAATTCCAGTCGTATCCTAAAAAATAGTGAAGATTTTAAAGTATTTTCAAAAGCAGAAAACTAGAAAACTACTGGTATTTTCCAGACCAAGAATCCGAATCTTTAAGGTCCCATTGCTTCATTTAACCGAAGAAGTTGACCCAAAAACCGCGCATTTCTTTAAAAACCGCAGCCCGCCACCACGACTTTGCGGACTGCCTAACCTTAAAAACCAATAGTAAGCTATTATAAAACGATTTTTCTTCATACAATTGGCATTTTTTTTATTACGAAGGACCTTTCGTCATATTTCTTGCTATGCCCAGCAATTTTACATAAGCAAGCACAAGTTCCGTACCTTTATATTGCTCACTTGCTATCTTGCATTAGAACCATCGACTGGATGGACACTGAGTGTGTATCATAGGGCAATATGTCTCTTATAAGAATCGTTCATGCCTGTGTTTGAGGTTTAATTTTTGCTTATTAATCTAATTTTATTATATTGCTCACAGTATATTCATTGGTTAAAATACACCTAGCTTGTGTATATTATTGGAAAATTGACAACAGTTTTCCACCGTTAACTGCGTAAATTATTATAGTGAGGATTTAGGTTTTCAAACATCAAATCGTAAAATTCACTTAATATGACCAAATGACGATATTTCTAACCCACGTTAACCTTTAAACAAGAGACATAAACTGGTGTGTATTTATCGGCACTAATACACACATCAAAAAATTTAAGGATATTTTTTCATGGACGATTTTTTATGTGATTTTCAAGAAGCTGTATTCCAAGGAAAATGATCGTACAGAAAAAAGAAACCAGCAAATTATAGGTTCAAGTTCTAGTTTTGAGATCTATCTTGATTTCTTTTAAATTTCTAGTTTTGGAATACCAACTAAGAAATCAACGAAAGAAAAAAATTACAGAATTTTTCTCACTTTGGAAACCTACAAGTTCATAAAAATTTTTTTTTTTCTTTATCTCACTCCAAAGCTTTTTTGAAAATTAATGCGCTTTCATTTAATGTAAACGGTTAGTTTGTACGATGATTTTCCAAGGAATTGTCGTCAATCAAAGCAAAATGATTCGTTCACTTTGTTTATTCAATTACTCTGTAAATAATGGTTGAATCGAAATCTAAGTAGAGTTTTGAAATTCTACACAAATTTCTAATAAGAAACCATGGATAGATGATGGTGGTACAACTTTTTTTGGAGTAATATCTTCGTTTGAAAAAAGGTCAAAGAATGGCGTATTGAGGTATTGGGGAATACTTGCTGTAATTTTTGATGCAATGGATGAACGAAGGATATCGGAGTTAATTTTTAACATTAAGATATCTGGAAATAGCCCGCTGAGAATTCCAAACACTAAATTTATTTTTCTTAATGTTTCGGGAGGCTTAACTTTCAGCTATGCAGAAAAATGACAATTCTGAACAAAATTAACCAATTCATAAACGATTTTTTCATAAAATTAAGTTTAACTTCTAAATTTTCATTGGTATCAATCAAATGGTGAATTCTCGTTGCAAAAATATTAGTATTTATAGCAAATGATTTTCTTACCTAATTTTTTATCCTACCTGAAAAGAGTTAATAAATGCAAGACCTTTTGTGCAATAACGTCCCGAGAGGGCACGGTGAAAGTGAATTTTGATAGTAAATTTGATTTCTTACTGTCTCTTTTACGTGGCAAAAAATGTAATGAAAAAAAAAAAAATGTGAGATTTTTTTTACTAATTTTTTAACTTTTTTAGATTGTATTATTTTGCGATAACTGAAGTTTAAAGCTCCGAAATTAAGAAAAATGCATCGAGTGGTTTGCATTTTCTCAGGATTTCCCGCGGATATCTAATGTTAAAAAATAATCCCGATATTTCTTCATATCAACAGATTGCATCCAAATTACAGCAAGTATTCCAAATATCCTTCAATACGCCCTTCTTTGACCTTTTTTTCAAACGTGATTATCCAAAAAAAGTTGTGCGCATCATCTATCCATGGGTTTCCCATTGGATTTTTCGGTAGAGTTTCAAAACTTTACTTAGATTTTCTATTCAATCATTATTTACAGAGTATTTGATAACAAAGTGAACGAGATCAATTTTTGCTTTGATTGAACATATTCCTTAGAAATCGTCCGTACAAATAACGCGGTTATTAATGAAGAAGCCATTAAATTTTCAAAAAGCTTTGGAAGTGGATTAAAGAAAAAAATTTTTTATGAATTGTAGCTTTCAAAGTTGAGAAAAATTCTGTAATTTTTTCTTTCGTTTGATTTCCTTTAGTGTTATTCCAAAAACTAGAGATTTAAAAAAAGAATCAGGATAGATTCTTCAAACTAGAAATCTTGAACCTATAATTTGCTGAGTTCTTTTCTGTACGATCATTTTCCTTGGAGATAACAGCTTCTTGAAACTCACACATAAGAAATCGTCCGATGAAAATATCCTTAAAATTTTTTGAATTGGTGTGGTATTTCTCTAAATCTACGTAATTCGGCATATAATATATAAAACTTACTCCAATTGCTCTAGACTAATTAGTGATAAGTTAATCAGTAATTACATAAAACAATAACCAGTCGGCAATATTAAATTAACCATCAAGATCATGCCTTAAATTTATTAGGCGGAGCGGCCATGCATAAGCACATTTACACTGGTTGCATTTAATACGAGCCATTACTTATTCCTTTGATTTCCATGGTGTTAATTTATTTTAGAAACATAGACAGGACAGTGGTATAATATGATTTTGATAGCGGGAATATTGGACTTGTTGCAATAGTTTCACTTGTACAACGACAAGCACTTCATGTTACCACAATTGTCAAATTTTGCAATCGAGTTTTCAAACTTATCACAATGTAGGTAAGGTTAATGTTTGACTGGTAAAATTTGGAACAGATTCGGTTCGTTGTTGACCCTGCTGTTCGTCTGTACATATCTCGGAAACCACTAGGAATTTTCTTAGAGATAGACTGGCTTAATTTGTTGGCTCTTGGCTCTTTGTATCAGCCTTCCGTATACGTCTCGAATTTACAAGTACCCTGTATTATAGGCTTAAGCTGTTTTCCCTCGTTTCAGCCCGAGTGCTGGGGTACCTTCTAACCGTAGCAGGTATATCATAGATATGTTATCGGGGGATAGATATATTTAAATCGGTTTCTGAAGTTTCGAGCCTTTAGGTGTACAACAAAAAAATATTCTACGGTATAGATGATACTTTCAGCAATAAGATTGAATGGTTTTTATACGTTGTTTTTTAAAAGGATGCACTTAAAAATACAAGGTTATTTTTAGGGTTCCGTACCCAAAGGGTAAACGGACCCTATTGACTATAGAACTTCGTTGTCCTGTCTGTCTGTCTCCAAACGCTGCCCTGTATCTCATTAAACCGTGATTAGCTAAGAAAGCTGAAATTTTCACAAAATTGATAGTAATTCCCGTTGCGGCGGTATAAACAAAAATACTAAAATTAAAATAAACCGGCCAAGTGCGAGTTTGGGACTGCGCGCATGATAGGGTTCCGTGCCAAAATGCAAACATTTTCGGACAGCAAAAATAACTTTGGTTTTTCATACAAATATAAGAATAACAAAGTTAATTTCGGCGTTTTCACAGACGTTATATTTTTTACTTTTAGTATTTTTGTTATACCGGGCAACGGGAAATACATCATTTGTGAAATTTCAGCCTTCTAGCTATCCGGTTAAATGCGATACAGGCAGCGTGGAGACAGAACAGACAGTACACGAAGTCCTTTAGTAATAGGGTCCGCCGTTTTTACCTTTGGGTAACGGAACCCTAAAAAATAACCTTGTATTGTTTAAAAGTGATCCTTTTAAAAACAACGTATAAACCATTCAATCTTTGCTGAGTAATGCATCTATAACCTAGTAATTTTTTTTGTTTGTACACTAAAGGCTCCGGAACTTCAGATACCGATTTTAAATATATCTAATCCCGGTACATATCTAGAATATCCTGCCTACGGTAAGCAAGTTACCAGGGACGTGGGTGATAAACGAGGAAAACAGCTTAAGTCCTAAATACAGGGTTTAATCTTTGTAATTCGACGTATATCCGGAAGGCAGCTGATAAAAGGATGCCAAGAAGCAACAAATTAAGCCAAGTTCCTATCTCTAAGCAAAATTCAGTGGTTTCCCGAGATATTTGTACAGACGACAGCAGGTCCAACAACGTAACGAATCTGTTCCAATTTTTACAGTCCCAAACTTAACGCTACTAACATTGTGGATATAGGTTGAAAATCGATTGCAAGAAATTTGGACAGATTGTGGTAAAACATGAAGTGCTGGTCTTGTACCAGTGGAAACTTATTGCAAAGTCCCAATATTCGCTATCCAAATCATATTAAATAACTGTCCTGTTTCTAGTTCCCTAAATAATAATTAACCCAATGAACTTCAAAGGAATAAGTAATGGCTGTATTAAAATGCAAGACAGTGTAATGTGCTTTATGATGCGCTCGGCCTAATAAATTGTTAAGGGCATGTATCGATGTTCGAATTTAAATATGCCGACTGGTTATTTGTTTTTTATTGTACTGATTAACTTATCCACTTTATTAGTCTAGGCAATTGGATAGTTATATATTTATGCCGAATTACGGGAGATTTAGGAAAATCAACACTCAAAAAAAATTTAGGATATTTTTCATGGACGATTTTTTCTTAATGTGATTTTCAGAGCTGTATGCTCCAAGGAAGTAATGAATGCGTACAGAAAAAAGATAAACCAGCAAATTATAGGTTCAGAGATTCTAGTTTTTTGACGATGCTTATCCGCTTGATTCTTTTAATGCTCCTAGTTTTTTGGAATAACACTAAAGAAATGCCAACGAAAGAAAAAAATTACAAGAATTTTTTTCTACTTTTGGAAAAGCTACAAGTTATAAAAAAGATTTTTTTCTTTATCTCACCTACAAGCTTTTTTGAAAATGTTAATTTTGCGCTTTCGATTTAAGTAGACCGGTTTATAGTTTGTAACGGAAACGATTTCTAAAGGATTTATCTGTCAATCAAAGCAAATGATCTCGTTCATCTGATTGTTATCATTCTGAGATGTAAAGTAATGAAATTGAATAGAAATCTAAGTAGAGTTTTTGGAATCTACACTAAAATTCCAATGAGAAAACCATATGGGATTAGATGATGGCAGGCACAACTTTTTTTTATGGAGTAATGCATCAAATCGTATTTGTGAAGAAACAGGGTCAACAGAATGTGCGTGGATATGAGAGATTATTTAACGCTTAATACTTGCTGTAATTTTGGATGCAAATCATAGTTGGGAATGAAGAATATCGAGTTAACTTTTTTTTAACATTAAAAGATATCCGGGAAATCCCTGAGAATTCAAACTCACTGCGGATTCATATTTTCTATATGTTCGTTTGAGGCTGTTAAACTTTCAGTTCATTCGCAAAACATTACAATTCCTAAAGCAAGTTAAAAATTAAGTAAAAATTAAATCTACACATTTTGTTTTTTTATTTCATCTACAGGTTTTTTTTTTTGCAACGTAAAAGGAGGACAGTAAGAAATCCATTTCATCAAATTCAATCTTTTCAATAACGTGGCCTGCGTCGAGTTTTATGCAACGAAATGTGTCTTGCATTATTACTGCTTTTTCAGGAGGGATAGAAGTGTGATAAAATATAGAGTTAAGAAAAGAAGTCATTGCTAAAATACCTAGTATATATTCACGAGTAAATTGCACCAATGTTAGCTGATGACCAAAAACTAGAAATTGTGTAGAGTGAGTAAGACATTTAGATTTGTTACATTATGTAATAAAATGCCGTGTAAGATGATAGTAGTAGTTGTTCAGTAATTTCATAAGTGTGATTAGAGGCGATAGGCTGGAATGTTTATCGAAGGCTCGACATGTAGAAAAATTTATAATTGTTATGTGGTATTGAATTTCCTCAGGGCTTATTCAGGATATCTTAATGTTAAAGTAAATAAATCCGATGAGTCCCTTCGTTCAATTAGTTAGTTATTGGCATCAAAAATCTAGCAGCAAGTATTCCAAAATATCCTTCAATAGCCCATTCTTTGACCTTTTTCAACGAGATATTACTCCAAAAAAAGTTGTAACCATCATCTATCCATGGTTTCTTGCTTATTAGAAAATTTTGTGTAGATTTTCAAACTCTACTTAGATTTCGATTCTAACCATTATTTACAGAGTTGATTGATAAACAAAGTGATACGAGTCATTTTTTTGCTTTGATGAACGACAATTCCTTGGAAAATCATCGTACAAACTAACGGTTAGCATTAAATGAAAGACGCATTAAATTTTCAAAGTAAAAGCTTTGGAGTGGAGATAAAGAAAAAAATCGTACAAACTAACCGGTTACATTAAATGAAAGCGCATTAAATTTTCAAAAAAAGCTTTGGAGTGAGATAAAGAAAAAAAAATTTTTTATGAACTTGTAGCTTTCCAAAGTTGAGAAAAATTCTGTAATTTTTTTCTTTCGTTGATTTCTTTAGTGTTATTCCAAAACTAGAGATTTAAAAAAAGAATCAAGGATAGATCTCAAAACTAGAATCTTGAACCTATAATTTGCTGGTTTTCTTTTTTCTGTACGATCATTTTCCTTGGAGATACAGCTTCTTGAAAATCACATAAGAAAATCGTCCATGAAAAAATATCCTTAAATTTTTTTGATGTGTGTATTTCCTAAATCTCCGTAATTCGGCATATAATATATAACTTACTCCAATTGCCTAGACTAATAAGTGGATAAGTAATCAGTACAATAAAAAACAAATAACAGTCGCATATTAAATGAACATCGATCATGCCCTTAACAATTTATTAGGCGCGAGCGCATCATAAAGCACATTTACACTGTCTTGCATTTAATACGAGCCATTACTTATTCCTTTGATGTTCATTGTGTTAATATTATTTAGAAACTAGAACAGGACAGTGTATTAATATGATTTGATAGCGGGAATATTGGACTGTTGCAATAAGTTTCACTGTACAAACGACAGCACTTCATGTTACCACAATCTGTCAAATTTCTGCAATCGATTTTCAACCTTATCACAATGTAGGTAGGTTAATGTTTGACTGGTAAAATTGGACAGATTCGTTTACGTTGTTGACCTGCTGTCGTCTGTACAAATATCTCGGAAACCACTGAATTTTGCTTAGAGATAGGACTGGCTTAATTTGTTGCTCTTGGATCCTTTTATCAGCTCCTTCCGGATATACGTCGAATTACAAGTAACCCTGTATTTAGGACTTAAGCTGTTTTCCTCGGTTTCACCCACGTCCTGGGGTACCTTCTTACCGTAGCAGGATATATCATAGACTATGTTACTCGGGGATAGATATATTTAAATCGGTTCTGAAGTTTCGGAGCCTTTAGTGTACAAACAAAAAAATATTACTAGGTATAGATGATACTTTCAGCAATAGATTGAATGGTTTTATACGTTGTTTTTTAAAAGGATCACTTTAAAAATACAAGGTTATTTTTAGGGTTCCGTACCCAAAGGGTAAAACGGGACCCTATTACTAAGACTTCGTTGTCTGTCTGTCTCCCTCCACGCTGCCTGTATCTCATTAACCGTGATAGCTAGAAAGCTGAAATTTTCACAAATGATGTATTTCCGTTGCCGGTATAACAACAAATACTAAAAATTAAAAATATAAACGTGTGAAACCGCGAATTATAACTTTGTTATTCTTATATTTGTATGAAAAACAAAGTTATTTTTGCTGTCCGAAAAATGTTTGCATTTTGGCACGGAACCCTTCATGCGCGAGTCCAACTCGCACTTGGCCGGTTTTTTAATTCGCTGTCATAAACTGAATAAAATTACACATAAAAGTCATTGACCTAGCGCAGAATAACTCAATAATATAAAAAATATAGAGCCTTAATTGATATGAATAAAATATAATCAAAATAAACTTTTCCTGGTAGTTAAAATAAGTACAGTCGTTATCAAAATGTCAAGGTTAGTATAATCGAGCGCACTTTGATTTGCTGCCAAGTATGAGATGTCTTATTAATTTCACTCTGCTAAATGTCTGCACATTATATTGATGGTTCAAATTGCTAGGTTAAACAGGGATGGGTAACCATTAGCCAATTAAATGTAGATGGGTATTTGATGATAGATTCAAACCATGAGGTTTAATATATGTTTTAGATTGGGACCAACCGTGGAACATCTAGTGAGCATATCATAAGAAAGAAACTTCAATCAAACTATTATACTCCCCATTTATGATCGGGTGGGCAACAATCGCAAGCATAAATAAATTACCGTTTCACTTTGAAAATTGGACGAAAAAGTAGTAAACAGGAGCTTTAAGAAAAGTGACGTTTATGTCGTCGGTTGTAAGTTGATCCCGATCATTATAATGATTAATAGTGTAATTATTAATAAAGGGTCATTTAAGTATATTACACTAAAAGTCGCCCACGTACAACCGGCTAGGTGACAGATCTGCCACCTGTCGGAGGAGCGGCAAGATCGTAATTATAAAAATTACTAGTTTATCATAAGATATAAGAATGATATTAAATAATTGGTTGATGACATATTCCTGTAATCAAACTGGGCCACGCCTTCCTTTATATGAATTAGTTATTAGTTATTAATACTTTCAGTGTTAGATAGCCTTTATGTTGAGAAGGGCTGTAGTGTAGGCTATGCTTTATTCGGATGCGTGAAAATGTTCCTAGGGTCAAGGGTAAAACTGCTGGAGAAAGCTAGGAGGTACAGACAACAGCAGGTCACGGTACCCGAATCTGTCAAATTTTACCCGTCAAACATTAACCTACCTCCATTGTGATGTGATGTCTGTATTCGTCTAAATTAGCCACGCTTAAAGACACAAGACACACGGGTCGACATACACACAATGTATATTGACCCGTGTGTCTGTGTGTCTTATAATATGTTGGTATCAATAACAACACCATATTAAATTGACCACAAGTCTGAAAGTACCGCTGTTTGTCATTTTGTGTGGTTTTCCGCCTCTTAACATATTTTATTGCAAGCTCAGATGTCAAGATCCCCTTGATATTAAAGTATCTACTGTAAAGATTCTATAAAATCAAAGGAAAATTTGATTTTACCTATTTAACTCGTTTCTACCAGTGGCTTATCCCGCGCAAAATTTAAAATTTTTCCGCCCCCGTGGTTATTTCGGGAAATCCTTTTTTAGCAGATGCCTATGCCAAATTTCAGCCCGATCCCTTCAGTGGTTTTGGGCTGTGTGTTGATAATTCACTGTGTCAGTCAGTCACCTTTGAGTTTTATATATTTAGATGAGGTTTACAAGATTGTATATGTAGTTATAATAAACAATACTATATTTACACACTTCAACAGCTAAAACACATAAGAAGTGGTGAAGGGCGAGCGTTTTTGGGGGCTGTCTTCTGTAAACCTGATCTTCAAAAAGTGCTGATTTTCAACCTACTTTGAATAAATGACCTTTATCTTAAGACTAAATTCTTAAAAAAAAGACACTAAAAATTACGTCTATTTTTACTTTAACTTCTAAAAACTTCTATTTTAAACAATACTATCAGGTACAAACTGTTCCGCCACCCATCTATTTATGACAAGAGCGGAACGCATCGAGATGGTGTTTTGTTTTAGCCTCATTGTCTGCCGACAGATGTAATCTGTCTGTCTGTTGTTCTACGATCAATTAATAACATTGTGTGGATAATTAGGCTACACACAATTAGGAGTAATAGCTTATTTTGGAGGCTTTCCAGGATTTTGTCATTTATAGTGAACTAGCTTCTGCCAGCGGCTTCGCCTGCTTCCCGAGGGAACTATTTCCTGTACCCGGATAAAAATTTCATTCCTCAGGGTCTATTCTATCTCTGTACCAAATTTAATCAAAATCGGCTAATTAGTTTAGGCGTGAAAGCGTAACAGACAGACAGAGTTACTTTCGCATTTATAATATTAGTAGGGACAGATAGAGGTCATGAGGACTCATTACGTTCCATGGATTGTCGACATAACACTACCAGGAGATGTTAAGAGTTACTCTAAGAAAATATGCCCGTAAACAAATGAGAGAAAAATATTAAAAATCGCTCGTTCGTTTCAGTTCTCTTAACGCAATAGCAGTTCCTAACCTTTGATCACTATTAGCACAAGATCATACCATACATACATATATAACAAAGTGCATACAAGGCTACAATAGAAAAGAATATTACATAACATTGTAAACAATAAATCTGAAACTAACATAAAACATTATTAGGTCCCAGATGCGTATCCAAACTGGAAATAACTTACTAACGTTATTAACAAAATAAGGAAGCGCACTACCATAAAATGACGAACTAAATAGCAACAAGTGTGCAACATTGTCGCACCGATGCATATTTAAATCTCCCACGTAATGCTACTATCAAACTATATCTATTTCCATTAGCTCACGCACACAAGTACAGCACAACACACTATTAAAATTTGAACCTTATTTCCAAAACAATAAAGCTGAAATTCACTTGCTCAAAACCCCGTTCACACCGTTCCGTTTCATGCTGCAACTCTCATGTGTAGTGTCAATGATACAACTGCCAAGTCATAGCGGTTAATACGTACCAACCACGTGCCGTTCCACTTATACATATAGACACGATGCAAGTACACATTCCAGTATATTTTGAACTCTTTGATTAGGATCTGTGTCTATCAATACTTGTCATTATGTACTAGGAACGGGGGGAGGGGAAGGCCAAGCAAACCGGTTGGATACAACATGTGTATACAGTTTTATTGTTTGAAGATTAATTGCACATATTTTACATCCGCTAGTGGAATAATGTCGTTAAATTGTTATTATTTAAACTATTTCCTGTAGAGTGTGTAAATAAATTCTATGCGTATTGATAGGCTTAGATATTGACGCAGAGGAAACTAAATTGAGAGATATTGACGTGAAATGATAAATCTTTGGTCTTATTGTTTTGTTTTCGTTCCGCTGTTTGTATTTCTGTTCCTATGCCTTATAAACGCAGAATATTAGATAGGGAAATAATATAATTAGATGTTGCATTTAAAGGAACGCTATTTTAGTTTAATTATGTCTATAGGAAAATATGCGGCTTCATTGTTCTAACTTCAAGTTATTTAAAAAGGAATACCTAATAGAATACAATATGTCTTTTCTCTTTCAAATTACTCATTGTACTTATTTTTATAACAAAATACAAATACAATTAAAATTCTTAAAGAGCATCAATTGTTAATTAATATTCTTCTCATTCAAGTAGATAGTAATATTGTCTCGGCTATTTAATGAATGGTAAACAACTAAACGTTTGCTTACATTATTCTATTTTACAAAGAACTTGGTACGTATATATTTATATTTACTATTAAGGTACAGAAACGAGCTCATAAACCTACACCAGTCTGTCAAATTTCTGCAATAGATTTTGAACCTTATCATAATAGTGGAAGGTTAATGTTTGATTGGTAAGATTTAAGAGATTCAGGTGGGTTGATCGGCTGGCGTCTGTACAGTATTAGAATTAGAATCTCGTCTTGAAAAGTTCACAAGCAATTATTAAAAACTTCCAAAATTCAGCCACATATGCAGCCAATAGGTACCGAAGACATTTGTCAAGTTTTGTATTCATCTATACTAATAATAATATAATGAGATAAAATTGTTTGTAAGTTTGTTTGTAGGGGGTAATCTCTGGAAGTAATGAACCGATTTTAAAAATGCTTTCACCATTCGAAAGCTACATTATCCAAGAGTGACATAGGCTATATTTTATCCGGGTACGGGTAGTCATTCCCACGGGACGCGAGTGAAACCGCGGGAAAACGGCTAGTACACATATAAGATCTTCCGTTTTATGAAGTCGTAAAAACGTCATTCATTTAAATGTTATAAAATTAGAAGTGGGCCATATCATGTAACAACAAATTGGACGTGGGTAGGGCACTCATTTGTTCTTCACAGTAACTTTCATATTCATTTTAAACTAAGAACTTTTTGAACGAAAAAAAATCCTAGAAAATAAACAGTTGTTTTTACTGCCGTTTATTTGTCAGTGCACTTGGACCTTAGTTTATCCAGTGGCCTGGAATACTTTGAAATTTTACCAATCACCAGGGTTCCGTTAATATTTAATATGAAAAAAAAACCGGCCAAGTGCGAGTTGGACTCGCGCACGAAGGGTTCCGTACAGAGATGTGCCGTTGCCGGCAATATTGCCCAAAGTGGGAATATTGCTACCAATATTCCCACTTTGTGCAATATTGCCGGCAACGCACATCTCTATTTTCGTACCATTATCTATGAAAAATTAACGTATCTATTACCTACCACTCTACAACTAGCCAAAATACAAAAATGTTTCGGGCCGCAAAAATAACTTTGTTTTTCATACAAATATATGAATAACAAAGTTATAATGTTTATCAGACAGACAGACAACGTAGTCTTTGTAATAGGGGTCCCGTTTTACCCTTTGGGTACGGAACCCTAATAACAAGCATTTAGGAAGATTAATTTTCCAATTTTGCCACAACTTTTAGACTGTAATTTTATTACAAGAAAATAGCAACTTTGACCACAGGTTAAAGGTCAGTGACCCCAATAATCATTAACGCTGTTATTTACGGCAAACCTCGGGAACAGCTAAAGCTATTTTGATGGGACTTTCGCAATTAGAAACTTTATTATTCGGCGGGACTATAAATTTCTGATGTTGCATCTTGAAAATCGTGCTTAGAATAATAACAATAATTCATCCGTTATGTGTGAAATCAGGAAGAAAATTAAATTGCGTGAAATGGTAATTAGCTTGAATATAGGTAATTAAGCAAGCCTAGTGTCATCGAATAGGAAAATACTGTTAGTCACTTAAATGGTGATAGAAATAATGTAATTTTCCTATTAGGTATCCTTAATATTATTAATAGAAATAAACATTCTAGTTTCACAACACAAACACAATCGTACTTAGTTCTATTTACTAAAACAGACTCATTTCATTTTAAATAATTATTTTTAACTAAATTATGTATAATATGTAGATTACATTAACTCAATCCTGCTCTGTGTGAGAGGAGGCCTCCGCCCAGCAGCGGGACCATGTAAAAAACCGGCCAAGTGCGAGTTGGACTCGCGGACGAAGGGTTCCGTACCATTATCTATGTAATAAATTAACGTATCTATTGCCTACAACTAGTTTAGCTACAAATATATTTCGGCAGCAAAAAAAAACTTTGTTTTTTTTACAAACATATGAATAACAAAGTTATAATTTGCGGTTTCACACGTTTATTGTATGGGGAACCCCCATAATATATATTTTTTGTATTTGTTGTTATAGTGACAAAGGAAATACATCATTTGTGAAAATTTCAGCTATCTAGCTATCACGGTTTATGAGATACAGCCTGGAGACAGACAACTATTCTTAGTAATAGGGTCCCGTTTTACCATTTGGGTACGGAACCCTAAAAAGGTTTACGACGATGATGAATACTTTTTTTAAGTCATTTATTTCATTTTGCAGTTTACACGTCGATGTTTACGTAGAAACACAAATGTAACAACTATGTCAAAAAACATTTCACATATTCTTATAACATATATGTACTTCTTTGACCCGTGTTCACTATAGGAAATATGTACTGTAGGAAGTTTATGCTCGTATAAGTGATTGTAACCCTGAACACTGCTGTGTAGTTCATCTGACCTACTTTAATATAAGTACAGACGACAGCACATCAAGTTACCACAATACTACCATCTGTCAAATTTCTGCAATCGATTTTCAACCTTATCACAATGGGGGTAGGTTAATATTTGGTTGGTAAAACTTGACAGATTCGTATACGTTGACCTGCTGTCGTCTGTACTAGGATTTTCATAGGACTTTACTTAGGCACATCTATGAGTAAATTACAATTAAAACAGGTAATCGTAGAATGTATTTTTAACCCCTTCATGTATCATTAACAAGATCAAAGCTCTCGGCCACGTCTGTTCGCGATAAACTTAAAAAGGGCACGCATTTTCATGCGGTTTCCAAAAAAGAAAACAAAATCATAAAGAAGGTTAACGTTTTCCAAGTTTTATTAAAAAGCATCTACAACTGTGTTGTTAATTTCATCACGATCGGTTCAATAGTTTTTGGGTTATCATACTTCATACAAACTTATTTTTTTCAAAATGCTTTATATTTTATATACTTTTAAGTGCATTGTTTATTTAATATAATAAATATTTAATGAATTACAACACAATGTGTGCATTGAGTTAGAAATCATTAAGTTCTTGTTACATTCTAGTGACGAGCGGAGGGTCGCGGACGTGAGGTCTCGGGTTCAAGTCTGTTTGTTTACTTATGTACGTTTCAGTTGTTTATGTGTTAGATATGGACAGTTTAATTTATAGTTAAACGTCCATATTATAGCACAGAAGATATCGTTTGTCGAATGCACTAATCGTAGGAACTACTAGACCTATTTGGAAAATTATTTTTGTGTTAGATAACCCATTTATCAGGGTGGCCTTTCGGACAAAAAATAATCTATACTAGGGTATAGACTATTTTTTGTTGAAACTGCTGGTGGTACCTACTGCTAAATATTTTATGAGTAATCCTTGAATATTCCTAAAAAAACCCTCAAAAATTTAATTAATTTACTATTATTAATAATTCTCTAATTCCTTTATAATGAATAGTGATAGAATTTCCCAATACTGACCTAAATGGTTACCAAACTTCAGTTCCTATTTTAGCCTAAACTACACAAATCACCACTATTTCGACAACGCAACAGCATTAACATTAACCTAGCTTTCAAGCATTCTCTTCTATTACGTATTTATAAAAGAAAGTACAATTTAAGTACATTGTTGAAACTAAACGCAAATAACACCGGAACATCCGATAAACAAACTTACACATTTTTCCGGTAATTATTTATAAAATCTTCCACTTTACATACAAAAGTTTAGCATATCGATACGAATAATTACAAATTAACTACACGTGTAGAATTATATTAATTGCGCAGTCAAAGTTCAGCACTGTAATCGTATGGAACGGTAATTGAACGCTGGATATGAAATCGTGAATCGTTAAATGCAGTTACCAGGTATTTGTGTTCAGCAGACGGCGTGAAACAAAGACTAAAATTGCTATGAAGCAAAAAACATGAAGTGAAAAATATAAATAACTTAATTTACTCAAATTATGTTTAAAAATAAAATTATATCTTGAAAAAGTGTACGTTAAAAAGTAAGTTGACTTGTCCCCGCTTAATATGATCTTAATATCTAATCATATTTACCTTATTTAAGTCAAGTCTGTTTACAAAATGGAAGTATGTTAATTAAATATTTGTATCACTTTCTTGCATATTATATTATTAATTCCGACCTCTTCTATCCTATACATACAGGTTATGCCTCAAAGTATGGATAAAATGATATGTACAAACGACAGCAGGTCAACGTATACGAATCTGTCAAATTTTACCAATCGAACATCAACCTACCTCCATTGTGATAAGGTTGAGAATCTATTGCAGAAATTTGACAGATTGTGGTAACTTGATGTGCTGTTGTCTGTACATGAAATAAGGCATTTAATTTATCCAACACTACAAAAACAACTGAACTTAAATTCACCTTAAACATCAACACTTTATACCAAAACTATTTGCTTTAATAAACCAGTAAACCCAGAATAAGTCATTAATCTATTCTCGAAATTTCTAGAAAAACCGTCGAACGTTCTATCCCAAAGAGGACATTGAGTGACAGCCCTCTGGGAGTTACAAAACGGAGAGTAATTGATAGCCGATTACTTATTAACTGGCTAGACTGAACCACGACTAGATTTCAGCCTAAACGTGTGAATTTTTTAATTAGCCGGTCTAAATTGTATCGTATTTTAGGTTGATGTTAGCACTTGGGAATTTTGGGCTTAGGGCTATTCTGAAACTATCAATTACCGTAAGTGAGAGCCTTTTAATTTTAGAGTAGGTGCCAAACAATAATATATATTTTATTAAATCAAAACATACAACAAAACCTTCTTCACTAAGTTTGTAACTTAATAATTTTTCCGGATAAAAACTGTTTAATCTTTATTTATATTAAAATGGTGGAGAATTTGTTTGTTTGGTTGAACGTGCTAATCTTAAAATTATTATTAAATTAAAAGGAGGCAATGCCGCCAGCCTTTTGGGTACACTCCCGAATTTTTTGAATTTTTTTGAAAGACCGGCAGGCGGATTTGATATTACTCTGCTAGTGTCAGAGTTATTTCAAATCTTGCTTGCTTGAAAAGCTTGTTAGGTAAGCGCTAGTTTCAGAAGTTCCAGATAAAGTATTGGACAGCCTATCTGACAGATAATGCCATAGAAATGTTTTTAATTTTGCCTACTTTTACCTGTCAGATAGTTATCTATAACCTTATCTTGAACCTATAAAGCAGGCCGTAAACATACAGCTCACTTGATAAGAAGAGCATCCAAAGTGCCGCAACCTACAGTTACTAAGCAATTTTACTTCTCACCAGACCTTGAAGCTGTAACAACAGTAACATTGAACCAGTGAGACGTATAATTGCTGCATAATAACTACATAATGCATCGACACGCATTTTAATAGGTTGCAACAATCGCCCCGATCAATTGATTGAATATCTGCACACGATTTCATGATTGATTGCGGTGACAATAATACTGGCTGGTTAGGCGACTTTCGACTCTAAAGTTCGGGTACAAGGACGAATTTGGAATGTTATAGTCGCTAATTGTTAAGGGGTGTGCCTCGGAAAGGAGATATCGACAGTTATATTAGAACTTAAGAATAATTCCGTATCTCTATCACTTAAAAATAACTGCCACACCCGACAATCATAATTAAGGTAACATCGGCGAATATCAAAGACATTTCACTTAGGGCTGATTTTTCAATCGCCAGTTAACTTTTATCTGAAGTTTTGACAACGTTTATTTAGAACATTTTGTCACACCGCTTTATTTATTCCTCAGCAGATAGAAGTTAACTGATTATTAAAAATAAGGCCCTTAACCTATATAATAATTTCCACTTCAAAGCATCAAACATGATTCTTTTTGCAGCAGATGTGAGCAGCGATGAGGTGGAGAAAAACACAAAACCTCAATTGTTGCAGCTGACGTCAGCACAGCTGATCTTCAAATTATGCATCACGGCCGATAAACGAAGCGCGAGCGCAGATCATTGTATATTGAACCCAATTCCCACGGCTGCGACACAGTGCACTCATTATATCGTTAATCATAATGAATCGTATTTACAATTAGCGCCTTGCACGAGCCACTGCAATTAACGATATTTATAAAAGGACTTTAAATCATTTGTCTTTAATACTAATGATTTCTCGTGTCATGTCGCGTCGCTTCAAGAGAAAAATCGGTGAAAGTGCGAGTTGGACTCGCGCACGAAGGGTTCCGTACCATTATGTATGGAAAAAATATTATTAAATATATTTTTTTTATTTTTTTATTTGTTGTTATAGCGGCAACGATAATACATAACTTGTGATTATTGATTATTGATGAAAATTTCAGCTTTCTAGCTATCACGGTTTATGAAATACAGCCTGGAGACAGACAGACAACGAAGTCTTAGTAATAGGGTCCCGTTTTACCCTTTTGGGTACGGAACCCTAAAAATCACAGGTTTATACCCTCTACATTCGTATAAAAGTTTAACAAAGTTAATAAAAATTTGGGGGCACGGCAGTGCCCCCGCCAAGTCGAGCGCAAAGCAAACACTGCCGTACCATCCTTTACTGGAACCATTTCGCCGCATTTTCAGGCCTCTATTCGAGAACCTCTGGATAAGACTAGAACGCTGAAATTTTAGTCATCCAGAAAACTATAATCACATACTTAAAAACCAGAATTTCAAGTCTGTAGGTTATTTAGTTCCGAAGTTTAGCGAAAGCAAAGTTTCGTATTTACGACACTCACTCACTCATGATCATCAAAATAGAACTAGTACTTCCCATAATCTCAGAGAGCTGAAATTTGGTACAGAGTTAGGGTTTAATGACCACATAAAGGAAAAACTATAAAAACTAGGATAATCGGAGATCTGGAGTACCTGGTGACCCTGATTAGAAAACACAGGAGCCCAACCAAACTAGGCCTTAGGTTAATGTCAATAAGCTCACGTTTCTACAAAAAGAAGTGAAATCCCACCAAAAACATACTGTAAAAAACTAGCCAAGTCTCTATGGAACTGCTTGTCTCTAAAAAGTAATGAAATCTAGACAAAGTCGTGCTGAGTCTGAGGTTCCTTACTGCGATTTCTTTACAGATAGTTAATGTGATATGACTGGCCGTTGACTTGTACCCACTTACGTATAAAGAATGTTCAACGGGCAGTCATATCACATTAACTATCTTTAAAGAAATCACAGTAAGGAACCTAAGACTCAGCACGACTTTGTCTAGATTTCATTACTTTTTAGAGACAAGCAGTTCCATAGAGACTTGGCTAGTTTTTTACAGTATGTTTTTGNGAGTCTGAGGTTCCTTACTGCGATTTCTTTACAGATAGTTAATGTGATATGACTGGCCGTTGACTTGTACCCACTTACGTATAAAGAATGTTCAACGGGCAGTCATATCACATTAACTATCTTTAAAGAAATCACAGTAAGGAACCTAAGACTCAGCACGACTTTGTCTAGATTTCATTACTTTTTAGAGACAAGCAGTTCCATAGAGACTTGGCTAGTTTTTTACAGTATGTTTTTGGTGGGATACATAATTACTATATGTCTAAATAAATAACAGTGTCAATAGATCATCATCGCTGTTATCTCTCATGGGAAACCGTTTGATAAATTTCCAATATTTCTTTATCGCAAAAACACTGACGGGCAGACCGTAAGCCACTAATTTCACTAATCATCTACCTAGCGTTTTCCCAAATATTTTCTTTAATAAATACTTTTTCTATAATACCACAATGTTAACAGATCAACAGACAGACTGACTATAGTATTAATATTTGTATTAGTAAGGATACACGTGGTTGTTCGCAAGTCAATGACAGCATAACTTTGACATTAAAAGGTAATCCTAGTGTATTAAGTTGTACTGTGTTATTACGGTTTCAGTAATTAATAGTAATTATACGTTGAAGGAGTAACTGGTCTAGTTGGCTGATTTATGTTGTTTTAATATGACAATTATAATAATAATAATAATAAAACCTTTATTTTCAGGCTACTTTGGCCCATAGATAAATACCTTAAGGACTAACATACATATAATTATAATACAGATTGTGTTAGTAAATAAACTTATAACTATGTTAGTATTACTTCCTAGGGCACTTTATTTGTGCGGTCGTGTGGCACTTGTCCGCGGAAGCGTCTGAACACCACCCCTTGCGGCCAGAAGTCCTCCGCCAAGACTATGTGCAGAAAACACGTCGGTACTCGCACCACGAACGAATTGAAGTAGACGTTGCGGCGCGATTCCAGCTGTTGCACTCTCAGCCTGTACTTTGTCTTCTGGCACACGTACTCCACGATATCCTCCACCTTAGTAGTATAGTGAAGGCGGGAAATATATACGGGAGTGTTCGGCTGGGCGACACGAATCGGGATGTTACCCTTGATGGGAGCTGTGCCGCAGCGGTTCCTGGTTGTTCTTTGACGGCGCTTCCTCCTTTGCACCGTCACAAAACCATCTTCATCAGCCCTTGGCGCTTCCTTCTCGGGAACGGGCTTCTTTTGAAGAACACTGGGAGTGCTCGTTGTTACAATTGCACATTGCAGCATTTGTGAGAAACAATGGACATATAAATATGAAGTTATGGACATACTAGCTTCTGCCAGCGACTACGCCCGCTCCCGAGGGAACTATTTCCCGTACCCTGATAAAAAGTAGCCTATGTTGTTCCTCAGGGTCTATTCTATCTCCGTACCAAAGTTCACTAAAATCGGCTTACTGGTTTAGGCGTGAAAGCGTAACAGACAGACGGAGTTACTTTCGCATTTATAATATCAATATAGGGAAGTAGGGATAAAGATGGACAAAGTATATCGCTAGCCTTTTCATAACTATTGGGGTTGGGGTTGGCTTCCAATTTAACTGCGATTGCTAATCTGACCTCCTTAACCGAGTTACCTGGGCAACCCTTTGGTAAGATTGGTTGTTGCAATTTTTGCCTTCAGTAAGCCTAATAGTGAGCAAATATTTTTTTTATAGAAACCAGTCATAAATAGTAATCTCTATCACACAACGGTAGAACTTGTAGTATTTCAATCTTAACACAAGCGTCACGTACCAATTATTATATAATTATCTATCAACTATTACACAATACTTGCTTTACCATCTTACACTTAAGATTGCCATAACTTCATACAATCGTAGAATGGGTCTTCAAAGTAAGTATAGATCAACTATTCATTATATGTTATTTTATGTCCTAATTAGCCTCCGCCATTGGTTTCACCCGTGTATCGTGGGAACCGCTTCGCGCATCCTGAATATAAAGAAGCCGATAGCCTTATTCAATAAATGGGCCATCTAGATAACAGGCTAGCTCAAGTAAGACAGTAAAATGCTGATGATTTTGTTATTTTATGACCGTCAAAACAAGAAGAGCTCGTGGCTAAATCAAAGCCATCAAAGCCAAGATCATACATAAGGTACATAAGGTTAAGAAACGCTTGGCGCGGTCGATCCGTGGATGGGTGACGGATTCGGAAGGCACGATAAACTGGTGGGTCCCAGCTGTTATTTGACCATCTTTGGCAGTGGTTACGGGTAGTCAGAAGCTAGGAAGTCTGACAACCCGTCTTACCAATGGGTATCGGGTTGCCCGAGTAACTGGGTTGTGGAGGTCAGGCAGTCACTCCATGTAAAACACTTTTTCTCTACTGCATCCGGTTAAACTGGAAACCGACCCCAACATAGTTGTTAAAAGGTTAGGCAGATGAATTAGCCGTGTGTGTAATTTAAACGTCCCGTCTATCTGAAACTGTCTAACAGAGACCACGCTATCAATACGATTACAATGTTTCAAACACACCGCTGATTTACAGTGAAGCATATTAACGTTTAAGACATTTTTATCGAACTATCATTTCTTTATATTGGACAAGCCATCATTGTATGTTATGTCAGTAAACTTTAACAACGTTGAAACAATAGTGTCCTTATTCATTGATAAGAACTATGAAATTGTAGTTTCAAACATACTTTGTTTTTTGTAAAGGAATGCCGAAAGTTCATATGTGAATGTAGCTTTGTTTGTCAGAATAATAAAGCAGTATGTCAATTAATGGTTCTTTCATTGTTACTAAGAAATAATGTTTGTGGCTTTTGATGAGTATTATGGGGAATGCATTGTGTATTTTTTTTTATCTTAATTTATTAAAATGAGAACGTCTAATAATAAGACGAGATGACGAGAATTTTTCAGAAAATATATTCTATAATGCCCCGTTTAAGTTCATAATTTATGATAGCATAGAAATAGTTATTCTACTAGGTGTGTATGTTTTCTAATATATGAATCACTTATAGGAAGGTACAGTCAACTCCAAAAGTCGCTATACATATCCAAAGTGCCAAAACTGCTACACAACGTACGCTCCATAAGTTGGTATACAACATACACTCCAAAACTAGCTATACATTCTAAAAGTTCAAAAGTAGCTAAACACTCAACTGCCAAAATTAGCTGCACAACCAAACCGCCATAACTCGCTACACACCCAAGGCGCCAGAAGTCGCTACACAACCAAAACGCCTAAAGTAGATAAACAACAATAAATCGAAATGTGTTGATGCCATAAGATTAGAGAGCATATTTTTTTTATTCCGACAGACGAGGAAAGGTATGTAAGTTCAAAGTATGAAACTATAAAAATGTATTTTAATTTTACGAGAGCAATTTGAAAAAGGTGATATTTTATTTGTTGAAATATTTTAAAGATTTTACTGTCACATAAGTGGGCAAGGTCTAAAACCATTTTTACCGTCCGAATCGTTTAAATTGATCCACTCATTTCGAAGATAATTGAGATATTTTATTCTACAAACTTCTAACTAGGTACTTAAGTTAGGCAAAATGTGAAAATATCGTTAAATGTAATGATGTTTTTGTAAAAGGTTGCGGCATATCGAATTGATGACTAACTGCTGAATTCAATAACCTATCTATCTGTCGATTTGGTTACTAGAGATTGGAATTCGACATAACTTGTATGGAGCTAATGTCAAAATTCTATCTCTAGCAAGCAAATCAACAGATAGGTAGCTTTAGAAAACAGCCATTAGTTAGTTTTTAATTGCCGCAACTGGCAACTGTTGAATACTAAGAGATATTTACTCGACTTCAACAAAAGGAAAAGGTTCTCAATTCATCGTCGTCTTTTTAGGGTTCCGTACCCAAAGGGTAAAACGGGACCCTATTTCTAAGACTACGTTGTCTGTCTGTCTGTCTCCGGGCTGTATCTCATAATCCGTGATAGCTAGAAAGCTGAAATCTTCACAAATGATGCATTTCCGTTGCCGCTATAACGACAAATACAAAAAAAAAACATTAAGGAGGGTCCTTAATGTTTTATATACAATAAACATACAATAAACGTGTGAAACCGCAAATAATAACATTGTCATTCTTATATTTGTATGAAAAACAAAGTTATTTTTTTCTGTCCGAAAAATGTAGGCATTAATTATAAAAACAGGGGTGGATGTTAAGAAGAAGGTTTTATGACCAATAAATTATTTTTTCTAAATGTGTTGCTAGGCAACTATTTTGTTGATTTGTCAGATGAAAGTATGTTTTTCAGACAATATCTAATATCTGTTTTACCGCGGTTTCACCCGCGTCTCATGTAAACTACTGTCCATACCCGGACTAAATAAAGCCTGTGTTACCCGGGAATAGTTGACCTTTCCAACAGTGAAAGTAGTTTTGAAATCATTTCAGTAGTTTTGGAGTCTTTACGTTTGTACCCAAACAAAACAAACAAAAAATATTTCCTCGTTATTGTATCAGTATAGATCTTATACGTTAATAAAAGATGTTGACCAATATCAATCGGTTTATTTTGAAGCAGTCACAAACCTTTAAAACTTTAAGATTAGCGTGACATCTAAGAAATCATGAAAGACCTATTCAAATTCATATTAATTTTAGTAGTTTTTACGATTATACTATGAACATATACGACCTCTTTTATATTGCTCCGGCAGTTTCAATTTATTTTTTT
>NWSH02000329.1:4044178-4055755 GCA_002382865.2 Heliothis virescens | reverse complement strand
CTTATACTTTTGATGATCGGTGAGTCAGTCAGTGAGTGACAAAATTCAGAAACTTTACCAAGTTGTCATTCTTAAACTACTGGTTCAAATTGTCTGAAATTTTAAATACACCGTATTTATACAATGCCTGATTAGTTGCTGAAAATTCAGGCTTCTAGTTTTATCCACAACGAAATTATAGGGAGTCGAAAATGGCCTGAATTGCTTCGAGAAAAGTATGGTACGGCCGTGCCGCTTTTTTCTGCTTGACTTGGTGGGGCCACTGCCGTGCCCCCTGATTATAACAAGATCTCTCAATTTCCTCTTAAAACCTCGTAAAAATCCCATTTCAAGTTAAGCCGCGTAACCTATAAAATACGTCTACGATTTACGACATACTTGAAGTCGATCAATACACCAATAGCCTTTACTATTTTACAAAATACCTATATATTGTAAAATTTAAGATTATTTGTACCCATGTAAAGGAAACCTGAAAGGAAATAACTGTCCAAACTATTTTGTCTGTTTTTAGGCAAACTTGTAGAAATTATAATAGACTAGCAGATTTCACGCGGTTACACCCGCTTTCCGTTGGAACTACTGGCCATACCCGGACCAAATTATGACCTATGCTACTCGGGTAGACTGTAGCATCCCAACAGCAAAGGATTTTTTCAAATCTTTACAGTAGTTTCGGAGTTTTATGGGTACAAACAACATATGATACATGTATGTACAGATGTTACAGTAGAATTTCGAAATCAGTACGGAGAAAAACGTGTTCCTACAAATAGACTTGTTTCTAGGTTTTTCTGTGAATCGTGCTAATGAAGAAATAAAGGTTGATTGACAACTAAATTGTTACTTAGTGAAGGTTCTTATTAATTGTTATTTATTAGTATTTATTATGCCAGTCCATCTTGCTAACCTGCCATGTTTAATTATTTCGTTGAAAAAGGCATAAAATGTAGATAGTTCTGAGTAAACTGTAGCTGCTTGCTATACTGTTAAACTTATGTGTGTCTTTATAGATTTGTTTTTTAGATTTCTGTAAAAAGTATTACTTAGATGTACGTGTATGTATGGGTTCAATTAAAAAAAAAAACGCGTACAATCATTTAATTTAATAAACATGCCAAACTCTGTTTAACTTTTTTATAATAAAACCGATAGTTTTCGGTTGACTTTCCTTAGTTTTTAGCCAGTTTCTGATACATTGAATGCGCTTTGTTATAACAACCACAGTAGCCCCGTCAAATAATGACGTGTATAATTAAGCTAATTACCAAACAAGCTTTCCTCACTGCCGCACTTAAATAGCAAGCACATCATGCCCACTAACAATTTTACGTCTCCCACTAATATTTCTAAAGCTGCAACCATTAAAACGTGTTAAATGAACGCCTAGCTTTACTTTAGTCCGGTGTACAGTGGGCAAACTTTAGTGCCCATCACTAGTTTTCAAACCCCATGAATGGGCCGTAAAATGGTGTGTCAACGGTAAAATAACGTATGTCCAGGACACTGTTATTAGCAATAAAGTATAAACAATAGTTTTGTGCTCTAAGAATATGCTCTGACGTTATTTGGCACAAATAAATAAGTGTAGTTGGGTAATTGTGTTCAAGTGCCACCCAAATGGCTTACAGATCTTGTACATATTTTCTTCAGGAGCCTATAAGCACTTAATAGTTTTATTGCATTCCACATGTATTCGTAGGTGGTAAAACTTACCTATGGGTAGTTCAAGTAATATGACCATCTCAGGCTTCATCATCATCAGGCTGATCTTCTCATTAATTTGATTACTGGTCATAAAAAGCGCGTAAAGGCAAAACGATCCTTTTGCCTTTGCCTACAAAATCGCATTTGTGTGGCAAAGATTTCAGACCCTGTGATGATTCGGACAACTATTCTTTAGACACCTATCAGCCGCACAGAATAT
Organism: Heliothis virescens; assembly: GCA_002382865.2. Classification (NCBI taxonomy): domain Eukaryota; kingdom Metazoa; phylum Arthropoda; class Insecta; order Lepidoptera; family Noctuidae; genus Heliothis; species Heliothis virescens. Next base: position 4,053,828 of record NWSH02000329.1, on the reverse strand, counting down.
TTGTTACTAGTATAATTTTTTCGGCACTGTCTCTACCATTAATTAGAAGATACTTAAAAAAATATAAAATAGTTTTTATCAAGTGTAGACCTAACATTGCGGAGTCAGTTTGCAAGTTCTTGCGATGCTTCACGCGAGCTCGCAGATTTTTGCGATACGACATCGCATCGCAGTTTTGTGTACAAGCCCTCTTGCATTTAAACTGATCATATTAGAAAATCGTCGTAGAAAACCACAACGTTAGCACTATCTACGCATAAACAGAATACCCACCTTTCTATATACCTACTTCCATGTAATAGTTAATATATAGACATACCAGTTAGGCGTTTAGCCATAAAACCCGCGCCTATACTTTGCATATAAACCATGAGCCCATGGGCCAACCACGGCTGTCGTACGCCATGGCACAGCGGCCATTACCATGCCCCCACCATGGTGCTTAGATATCATGGCTATGCTAATTACTTGCTTAATGGCTTGTCCACATATAATAGGAGGTTAGTTATAGGAGTAGAGATTTATTGAAGGCTTTTAATATTTTATGGGTTTTTTTTCTAGTAGTACTTAAACATAACTTTGTGCATATGTCGTGTACTTATTGATATTCATCTAAATAATTTCTTCACATCAACTTCATCGGGCATCCATCAGGTCTGGTTCTAATACTGTAACTACAATGGAAACTGAATAAATATTTTCTCAATTAGGAAGTACTATCTAAAACCGAAAAGTATCTTGACCCGTTTCATATCTTGCATTAATATAACCGTGTCCTACACATTAGTCATCCCTTTACGTATACGTCAGTTTATGATTTACATATTCGTCAAAAAGTACATTCTTTGCAACTCTCGGCTTTCCAAACTTACTTGTAACCTTATCATCTAGACTCGTCCTCATTCATATATCAATCAATAACGATTGATATTCATCTTACGTATTCATTTGATGTAGTTTCAATCAGTATTCAACGTTTTGCCGAAAAGCAATGAAGTGGTTGATTTATGAAGTGAGCTGTGCCAACATTTTGACGGAAAATTCTTAAACTGTTGATGTCTGATAAAGTATAGGGAAAGATACAGGATGTTATTACGCGACTATAGATGTAGTGTGTCACAGAGGTGGCAAGGTTGGTCCTTCATGCGGATTATAAAAGCTTAGAGCCCACTCACTTTATACAGAGGCTTGGCTACAATGTGAATATTTTAAACAGATCAGAGCTGTATACAGTGATCCAGTGCCATTTGCATTATGCATTGTCATGCACGAGAAAAACACAAAATTGTTTTGTTTCTTCAAAATCTACTTTAATTTGGAAAGATATAGATAAACAAGTAGGTACCAAATATTTTATAAGATTTTTTAATTTCTATTAGACTGCCGGAGTACAAGCAGAACAACTATTAGACGGAAAACCACACAAAAAGAAAATCCCGAAAACAGTGTCGTATATGGGAACGTCTGATTAATGACGTATATCGATCAACGGTCTACTCGTATCTCGTATGATCACGATGTAGTCCAAAACAACGAGACTAAAACACAGTCTTTTTTTTTTTAACAGCCTTTTTATTGTCCCACTGCTGGGCACAGGCCTCCTCTCAAATTGAGAAGGATTGAGCGTTAATCACCAATTCACCACGCTTGCTCAATGCGGGTTGGTGATTTCAGACTTTATAGTCCAGGTTTCCTCAAGATGTTTTCCTTCACCTATTATCAGCCATTGGTGTCTAAGACATACTTAGAAAGTACCTACTAAATAAATAAAATAAATCAGACATATTTTTCTAACGATAATTTTCCTATTTCAGGTACAGGATCTGCTGAAGGTAGCCAAAACAAATTTCGTAGTATTAAAACTATTAGCCGGAGGGCACAAAAGAGATTCAACTGTTCCACCGGAATTTGACTTTTCAGTACATAGACATTTTCCTATCATAAAACTAGTGTAGGTAGTACATTTATACCAAAAGTTGACGACTCTATTCTATGAACAAAGCAGCTATGTTGACGTGGAGCTGTGTAGCTAGTCTTCAAAAGGTCATTATTGATCGAGAATTTTCTACCAACGGGAAGGTCTTTCTTCCCGTCTGTTGCAGTTCAAAACTGCAGTGAAAAGATGATTTTTTATATACCAAACTAATAGAATACATGTCGGGGTAGATAAGTATTTTATTAATTTGGAAAAAGTCATGATGATGAATTAAGTAACATCTACTTTTACCATAAAAAATCTTTAAGAAATCTCGAATGTTCCATCCTTTAGTATCCTTGTCTCATAAGATTCAAGTATCAAGATTGTCTACTCTATAGTTTATGAACAGATTATATCAAAGTACAGATTATGCAATAGAACTTTTAAATGCAACATTATGTAAATTAAATTAAATTAAATTGTATTGTTTTATTATATCGTGTGTATAGACGGAAATTTAAAATCAAAATGATTTTTAAAATGTGCAATAAAAATCATTAAAATATCTATATTTTTTATTTTCCTATATTATTTGTTGATACGATTTTTATGACTGCATGGCGCCATCTAAAGAAACTTTTTTGCCAGGAAACACACCAAAAATAAAACCTCTTATAAAATATCAAAGCATTTACTTATACAATTTCAACGCGATACAATAAATGTGAGATTTTGACAGTATTTGAATGATACGGTGTTATTACTATAATCATATCATTCAGTATAGTATTATGTTGTTATTTTATTATTTTGTTTAAATTAGTTTTCTTCATCAGTGTCTGCATCAGAGACGTCTGTATAACATTCGGCTTCAATTGCTTTTACCCTCAAGAAGTCTGTAGCTTGCGGACCTGTAATCAATAACAAGAGATATTGTATGTGTGTAAAAAAGAAAAACATGTAATGTTGTCAATGTTGTCATATACATTTGTAAAAGTGTGACTAAAATAACGGTTGATCTCTCAGGGTGCATTTAAATCAAACACACAAATTCTCTTTCTATCCCATGGCGTCTTTATGGCGTAGAAAACTAGTCAAAATTAAAAACATTTATATGGCACTATGTATCAGAAGCTATCATAAACTTTATTTGGAACCTGTGGATACCAGATATCACGCGTTCAATGGTATGATAATAAAAAGTCGCCCAGATAAACGAGAGTGCCAAATAAATTTCCAAATGTCTTGGAGGAAATACACAAAAGTTTGAGAATGGCCTAGCAAAGATCTACTACGAAAATTCTTTTTATTACAGTTGTTCACTTTGGTCGAGTTGTCAATAAGCTGCGGGGTATCCTAATGACTCATGGCAGAGACAGACAGCGTAACAGGATTACGTTAAACCTAGCCTTGTGTAACACTCAAATTGAATTAGGTTTATTTGACCTTCGTGTGACACGTTCCTAACCTGTATCATTGCCCTAGTTTTGTTTGACGCTGAGATTTGAAATGTGCCCAATGAAACTACAATAAGATTTTGCTTCATACATTTCGACCCTAAATATTATGGGGCCGTTTGAGAACACTAAGCTTGACGGAATAAGCACATTATCATACTATTTACTGTCACGGCAAACCATCTTTCACGCTAGGCAGTAATGGATATTTCGCATAAAAGTTATTATAACTGTTTAGATTGCTTGGTCATTCTTCTTACGAAATCATCTTCATTTCTATTTGATGATTTGATCTATTGTATTTGCTTTACCTTCCGTATACACGACATTGGCTCCGAAGTCCTGTATAGGCGTAGGTGTGATGGAGCGGTCGTCTCCGCCCTCAGCGTTATCATCATCGTCGTCTTCACTCTCTATTATTATTTCTTCTTCTTCGCACTCCTCGACCTGAAAATTTTAACAAAGAACTTCACCAGTAGGAACTACACCGAGGTTTTTAATGTATTACGTCTTTACGTCAGTCACACCCTGTCTTCATTGGGGGCGCTCGTGATTTCGATATGATTCGTGATATAGGATTATTTAACATCCTATTTCGGGTCGAAATCGACTAGCTCTTCATTTTGAAAAGGCATCCCGATATGTGCTGGTGCTGGTTGGAGGTGGTAGGTACACCCCTATGCCTGAATATGGACAGCGGCTTAACATGCTCGACAGTCGACATGTCGGCTATTAAACCGATACAATAGTATATCAAGGTTGGATTTGGGAAAACCAATAGAATATGTTTGTACGTGTTATGATAGTAACGTGGCAATAGTGGCAAACTGACCTGAATATCAAAAGACTGCTGCTTATTCTTATAGTCAAGGAGTGTTGAAGAGGACGATTTCTGTTTTTGGTGAGACAAGCGCCTAACGTTGCTAGGTGAGGGCGTGCCCTGGTCGGGGTCACCGTCGCAAACCAGGTATTCCACGTCCAGGTTNACACAGTCTTACTCCAATTAAATTATAGCACTAATTAATAACTATACCCGGTATTTGAAGCATGACAAAAAGTATAATAAATCATATTTATACAGATCTAATGTTAGAACACGGGTGGTCCTTTTGCCGGAAAAACCATGTACCAGCAACATTTTATAGGCTATTTCCTTTCATATACCATGATATATACGGTGTATCGTACCGCTTTATCTTTTATGTGCTACATTCTCTATTTACCATAGATAAGTTAGATACTATGTAGTATGTGCTCACCGTAGCATACCAAACAACATGGCTGTCGGTTTTAAAAGTAATAAAAAATGCTTTATAATTAGGTACTGGGTGTGAACCATAGGTATATGTATAACAAGTTGTATGTATAGGTTTCACATTTTTAGTTTGTTTTGCTCCTTGAGACTTCATATTTAAGGAACCCATCTGTGAAATTTTGAACCTCGAATTTTATGTCTAAGAAGATATCAGATTGGTTCCTTTTAAACCAATACGCACTAAAAAGTAAAGCCGGGTTTATAAAAAAAAAATCAAAAATCCCTTCTGAACTAGCCATAAAAATTTGAACGCCAGTGTAAAACTAAACAGCTCAAGTAAGTGTAAGGGGTCACGTTCAGCAAACACAATGAAATTCTCAGACCTAAAATAGGACTTTTTGCCATAAAATACAGAGACCCATTTTCCGTATATTTTAACGATTTTTCTTTCGTACCACAGACTGTAGCAACGCTAGACTAGACGTGAGTAATTGCTTTCCATTGTCTTGTATTGCTTAATTAGGAATAAACATTGTTACTGTAATACCGACACGACCTTGTGAGGAAAAGTATCAATATAAAATATAACCCTTTCAATCATAATAAAGTTATCATCATTTCCTCAGAATTTTCCTAACTTTAATAAACTGCAATAATTACAAAATAAATAGTTGATTTTATGAATAAAATCAATAGGACGCGTTACCTTGCGTTGTTTTTGAACTACAGTGACTTTGATAATAGAGTTGTCACAGCCCTTTAATTGATATCGAACTGTGACTCGACAAACAAATAATTTTGTATGATTTGCACAAAAAGCTCTAATCATGAACACAGAAAATACGTCGTCATCACACTATCGATGCACACATTAACATATGTATTAAAATTCTTGATATTAAAATTAAAGCCTTTCAAAAACCGTGAACTGTTTTGACATATTGTGTTTTGCTTCAAGCTTCCTAGCCACTGCTACCTATATACGTTCACATCGCTCGCATACCCGGTAATAAAACTACCGGTACGGTATACCTATCTCGCGTTTTCACGCTCGTAAACTCACTGTGGAAAGGGACAGCAAACTTTTATAGCACCCCGTCGCTTTTCGCAACAAAAACTTTTATTACCGGCCACTCGTAAATTACGCAGTCTTAACGTTGGCTCAGGGAAGTTTTAAAAAACCTGCATCGATTTTAAACTGCACTTTTTACTCAAAACTTCTAAAAGAAGCGGATTACTAACTAAAAAATAAAAGTAAAAGGACGTCAGGTCAAATTAATTAATATTATTTATCCAATGACCTACCACAAACAGACCCATTTAAAAATGGAACACGGGAACGAGACGGTCGTAAAATAATCGTCTTGAGGGACGTGCTACATTAACAATTCTAACTATCGACGAAGACAAAATTAATTTTGATCAAGAAAACGACATAATTTTCTTTTGAAAAATTACAAGCATGCACTTTATACAATCCATCAGGTGTTTACAATTATTTTCCCGTTCCCCATTTATCATAAAAAGCTGCTATTGGTAGATAGGAATGTCCACTAAAAATGGAGGTAATTATTCTGTAGGTTAGCCTCACAAAATATTGTCGAGTCGAATAATAACTAGTAGCTATGAATGAACTATCCATTAATAGATTTTTTTAAATAAATGTGAATGTATGCAAATTAACAGAAAACATCGACATATTGACGAACTGCCTATTACCATCACTGTTCGTTTGACGCGTCGTCGTCTGCTGATCGTAAAACTTTTCGCGCGTAAACGTCACCGTTGACATTGGTTAGCAGATGCAGCGCTTTGCAGCGCCCCTTTGTGCCGCGACCGTCTAGTAACCATATTGATTTACTGCTTACCGGTATAATATTGTTCCTAAAATTTTAATACGCATGCTTCTGGTGCGGGGTCGATGACCTCACAGACAAATAAAAAAATGTAGTTTGTGGACACGTTGATGAAAACAAAACAAAAACGTTGAACTTTAAATGCCAGCTTTACATGTTGTATGAGTTTTAGTGCCTTTGATAATAATTTATTGGTGGTTTTGAGTTAGAGCTCTTGTTCACGACACGTTTTTATAATGACCCATACAATAGTGACCAACGTATCTCCGTGTACGGTGGATTCGCCGTAGAATTTTACAGCAGCAAAATAACGTAGTTTTATTAAAATAATTATATAAAAAAATGTCCCAAAATGAAATTCTTCTTCCACAAACTGTAAGCCGTGTCTCCACATCATTACACAGACACTCAACTCTGACAGAGGCGGCACGAATTGGCGCGCACCAAACTACAATAAAACAGTCATCAAATGCTTGAGCAAATATCCTCAACAACATTATCTAGAAGTCTAGAACTCTGCCGTGTAGCTATCATAAAATCTAGCCAGACATCCATCCAGCGGGTCCCGTCTAACGTCGTAAACCGTACCTAAAATAAGCTATAAAATATTGTCTGAGTATTTAAATTTATCTATAGTCAGTCTAGGTTAAATTGGAACGTCTCGTGGGCGAATTGTTAGTATATTGGCACACTGTGATAGATATAAAATTAAGGAAATGCAAGCGAAGGTTTTGTTGTGTGTTTTGTACTTCGTGAACGTGAATCACTGTTTTGTGAGATGTTCTTGACTATAAATATGGATTTTAGTTTTGATCACATTTGCAGGTTTGATAGTGATTGTTTCGGGTTATTACAGATTTTCATTGTTGCGTTATGATGTGCGACAAAATGATACGTTTCTCATTAATTTAGTTGGGAGTTTTTCACTCTTGGCATTAGGGGATTATGTGAAGTTTGTAGAGTATATTTCATAGAATTATATTATTGAATGTCCTATTTTCCTTAGATTTTCATGATTCATTTCTTAGGCGTAGTGTAAGCCTTTTATTAGGATTAAGATAATGAAAACGCGCCCGTGATATCAATGTAGCACCTTCGATCCTACATATCTAAATCTGTTCTAATAATAAAATACTTAGTAATCTTCATAGCAATAAAATCGGCACGGCCTCTTAATAAAATAAATCTAAATAAATGCCTCTTTGCCTATAAAGTTGAGGAAATGGTTCAATATTGATAAGGTTTAACCGCCTAACCTGCGGAACCCCAGTAAAACAAGTGAAATGGGTCCGTAGCTCAGGTTTACTGCTTTACGCACGGCTATCTCATGTAAGGGACATTTTGTACCCAGTTTATTGAGTACTGTACACGGCTACTATAGTGCCCATTGGTTTGTGAAGGGTTAAAAGTAAAGGTATTCAAGGCAGTGCAATATTTGACATATATTTTGATACTAAGTTTCTAGTTTGGGACTTTACTTCACCAAGCAAATTTATACTTTAGGAAAATATAATAAACAAAATTGAGATTGGGTTGATCGATAAAGACTTTTTGATAACTCACCGTTCACCTGTATATCTTGTTGTAGAAGTGTTTGAAGCGACAAACTTCCCTACAAAATAATTATCCGTTATATTATTATATATATATATATTCGTCCGTTAGGTGTTAAGAATTTTATTACAATAGAATTAATTCCCATCGCATGTTTAAAACTTATTAATAGCTGAAACAACTAGAAAGGTGCTTAAATATCACTTTGGGTCGAACAACAACAAGTGGGTCGTTTTTCATTTTAATACTTTGCGGTTTTTAATCTTTAATTTTAAAAACTTAATGAATATAAATAGCATTGGTTAAAATCAACATCAAAATAATTATTATTATAATTAACAACTAAATTATAACATCACAAAAGTGACACTCACGGCGTTTCAGAGATTACGAATAAGGTTATAGATAGCTACTGAACAGATTACGCCATAGAAAAGTAGTCAAAATTAGAAACATTTCTAAAGGCATAATCTGTCAGATAACTATCTAGAACTTTATCTGGAACCTCTGAAACTGACGCTTAATCTCCATAAAAAAAAACAACATCGCTTTGATTTACTTGCTTCATGAAGCCACTTGCTGCAAATCGCTATATAACCAGCGCTTATCCGCAGCACATTTGTCATACTTTTACGAGGACATCTTGCGTTGTAACAGAACTAAGTTTAATTGCCCATTAAACACGGCGGATGAGTTCACCCATTTTCCTGAGCCATCTGTGGGTGACTGAGATACAGTAAGGACACAGTAAGTTTCTAATAATGTGCGCTCGTGTTGCCGCTTCTATGGTTTTGTTAGGTCTATGTAGTTTTTGGTCATTGTTGTAGTACCTATGATGTAGATTTTAATAAAAAAATATTTACTAGGTTCTGCCAGCGGTTTTACCCGCTTCTCCAAGAACTACTTCCCGCACCTGGATAAAAGTAGCCTACACGTTATTCTGATATATTTAAAGTTACGTTAGGTACTGCAAGTTTCATAAACATGCATTCAGCAGTTTTTCGCGTGAAGGACTAACATATTAATAAGTAGGACTTTTCTTCTAGTGTCTCTTTAATTGCACTTTATTATCACCATCACACTCGCTAATCACTTATAAAAAATATTAAAATACTCAAATATGAACCGTATACTGGCTGCGTAGAGTAACTTTTTACTGTTCACGATTTCGTGACACGATAAAAATAAATAAAAAGTATCGTGCAATATTGTCACAATTGCTCGTAAAATATTTTATTGTGTTCTCAAGGGTGAGAAGTAAGAACAAGCAACACTTTCAAACAAACCAACATAATTATTTTATGGTTTCGAACCTGTTAGCTAGTACACAGAAGCGTACCTATATTTCTGGGGTATCAACAGAAAAGTTTTGGCTGTGAATTGTTTTTAATACCTATAAACTCAAGCAATATAGTGAGTTGCCGCGGACTCTAACTGCGGAAAACAATATTCTATCTATCTCTGGATTTGCTTACTAGTGATAGAATTTTGTCATTAGCGCCATACAAGTAATGTCAAATTCCTATCTCTGGTAAGCAAATCCAGAGTTACAGCTTGGCAAAAAAGAGTCTGACGCGGTGACAGTTGGAACTAAAAATCGATGATTGAGG
>NWSH02000329.1:4023504-4044078 GCA_002382865.2 Heliothis virescens | reverse complement strand
GGCAGCGACAGAGACGCTATAAACGCTGCGTCAGTGACGCTCGACTCCAACGCCTACCTTTAGGCTAATTTTGTACCCTTTGACGTTAATATCATTTAATTTGACACCAAAACAGTGATGTGCTGTCATGGAAAGCAGGAAATCGATGCTGATTGTTTTTATTTGTGGGTGTTAAATAATCATTGCGATTATTCTACAATCGAATATAAAATGTGGACTTTTTGTGCTTCTTTAAAAATTGTACGGTGAACCTAATGTTTGCCGCATCTGGTTCAAAAGTAGCCTTTAAGTTCTCTGCTACATTATTGAAAAGTTTCATCAAAATGCATCTAGTAGATTTTGCTTGTAAGGAACAGGCGTCCATACATTCATCAGTGCACATTTTTGCGTTTAAAATATTAGTAAGTTATAACGCAAATTGCATCATGCAATGGCCGTTGAGTAGGTAAACGTGAGATTCTCTAAAACGTCATATTTTTCTAAATAACTTATATTTTGTCGTTTTAATCTTTTAATTTTGAAATAATTGATTTTGTTTTAGCTTATCTAATTTAAGTATTCCTCTTTTAGCATCAAAATGTTTAGCACCGAAGCAGAAAGCTATTTTTTTTCTGGCACCAATGATTGGTGCGATCTAATAGACTATATTAGATAAGAACCATATACCAATCTCTCAATTTTTTCCAATCGAACATGAACCTTCTAGGGTTGCGATAAGGTTGAAAATCTATTGCCGAAATTTGACAGACTGTGGTAACTTCATGTGCTGTCTGTACTTTGATAATTAAACATGAAAATTCATAGTAAACAGTTGTTTTAAGGAAATTGGCGTTTATGATGCAGCGAACTTAGGTCTAAAATGGCTAGAAGTTCATAAATTGCACCGCAGTCAAAATGTCGCGTTATTATCAACAGGTGTGAATTTACGGTTGATTCATTCACGCGCGTATCGCGGATCAACGGCCGCCCGCCATTACATCAAGTTCCTAATTTGAAATTATGCGGCCAGGATTAGATTTTGCAAGAATTGCGACCTTCGTGCGACGTCTGGAATCTGCGGTATTAAAAAAAGTGCTTGAACGTTGGAGTGTAAAAAAAAAATGCGTAATATTTTCAACAGTCAGGTTCCAGATAAAGTACTAAATAACTATCTGATAGATAGTGCCAGTGAAATGTTTTTAAGCGAATGTGGTCGGTGCGGTGTGGACGGTATTTAGAGATTAATTAAAGCGACAATTTAGCGCTTAAAAGGCGAAAAACGAGGGAGCGATGCGCAAACGTGACAGCGCTGAAAAAAATTTGTTTACTTGTCACGATCTGTCAGATAGCTATCAAGAACTCTATCTGGAACCTGCGAAACTGGCCGTTAGACTTCTTATCAGTATCATTATACTCAACGTAATAATTGAAAGTTCAGTTCCCAAACATTAAAAGAGCTTGCTTATTTTCTGTCTTAACCTATAAATACATAAACTTTAAGTTGTATAATAATGTCTTAATAATAATTTCAGTTCCCGATGCCGGTGGGAGACTATTTTTATATTTTTAAATGTGTTGTTTTCTTTTATATGTATTAATAAAATATTTAAAAATGTAAAAATATGTGGAATAAATGAATGAAAAAAAAAAATCAGTTAAATTTTTTTTTCAACCAAAAAAGGTTCAACCATTTGGGGGCACGGCAGTGCCCCCGCCAAGTCGAGCGCAAAGCAAACACTGCCGTACCATCCTTTACTGGAACCATTTCGCCGCATTTTGAGGCCCCTATTTGAGAACCTCTGGATAAGGCCAGAACGCAGAAATTTTGGTCATCGAGAAAGCTATAATCACATACTTAAAAACCAGATTTTCAAGTCTGTAGGTAATTTAGTTCCGAAGCTAAGCGAAAGCAAAGTTTCATATTTTCGACACTCACTCACTCATGATCATCAAAATAGAACTAGTACTTCCCATAATCTCAGAGAGCTGAAATTTGGTACAGAGTTAGAGTTTAATGGCCACATAAAGGGAAAACTACAAAAACTAGGATAAACGAAGATCTGGAGTACCTGGTGACCCTGATTAGAAAACAGAAGAGCCCAACCAAACTATTCAGATATCAACATACAGCCTTAGGTTGATGTTAATAAGCTCATGTTTCTACAAAAAGAAGTGAAATCCCACCAAAAACATACTGTAAAAAACTAGCCAAGTCTCTATGGAACTGTTAGTTTATCTCTAAAAAGTAATGAAATCTAGACAAAGTCGTGCTGAGTCTTAGGTTTCTTACTGCGATTTTTTTACTGCAACAGTTAATGTGATATGACTGGCCGTTGAACATTCTTTATAAGTAATTGGGTGCAAGTCAACGGCCGGCTAATTTCTAACTGTCATGTCGTATTAAGAAGTTATTCATCACTAGCTTCTGCCAGCGACTTCGTTCGCGGATCATGTCGCTTATGCCAGCGACAATGGGTCGTCATAATCGAAGATCTTTCCCTTCACTGCTCTGCTCCTATTGATTGTAGCGTGATGAAAGTTATACTTTAACCAGCTCAGGAGTATGAATAATAATTGTACCAAGTTTCGTTAAAGTCCGTCAAGTAGTTTTTGTTTCTATAACGGTTATACAGACAGACAGACAAAAATTCTACTGATTGCATTTTTGACATCAGTATCGATCCCTAATCACTCCGTGATAGTTATTTTGGAAATATATTTCATGTACAGAATTGACCTCTACAGATTTATTATAAGTATAGAAGATATTATGGAGGATCTCGTGGCTAAGTGTGAGTGACAGCCGCATGGCTGGTAATCATAAGGTTAAGTGAGCTTCGCTTGGCCGCTCCAAGGATGAGTGACCATCTTATCATGACGACTTTTTCTATGTTTCCTCCTTGTAGAAGGCACATAAAATTGCTGTTTCAAAGCTGTCATTTGAACAATTATCGTCTTCAAAAATCATTATCAAAGTCTTAGAGTATCGGGTAACTAGGTTCAAGAGGTCAAATTGGTATTAAGTGTAGTCTTACTGATGAAATCCTAGTCCTATAATATAAAGTATAATACAGTCATCCCTACTTCCCTACTGATATTACAAATGCGAAAGTCTCTCTCTGTCTGTTACGCTCTCACGCCTAAACCAGTGAGCCGATTTTGATGAAATTTGGTACAGAGATAGAATAGACCCTGAGGAATTATATTTTTTATCCGGGTACGAGAAATAGTTCCCTCGGGAAGCGGGCGAAGCCGCTGGCAGAAGCTAGTATAGTATAAAGTAATCCTGTGAAAAGTACAAAAAGAGATACACATGTCATTAAAACAAACGTAAACTTCAATAGCTTTAAACATTGAATAGCTTAAAAGGTATATACCAGTTCCACAATACAGACACAGTTTAATTGAGAATAGGACACTTCAAACTTTATGACGTCCCTAATACTTCTAACAGTCTCACAATACAAATCAAAAAGCGAGCAGTTGACAGACCATAAATCATATTCATATAGACCACCATAGTTCGACTATTCTCAAGATTTTACGAGAACTTCTAACTATTTCCTGCTTACACGTGTCTTTTAGTGACGACCGATTTCACAGTACTAAACCAAGGTTATAAAATGTGGAGTCAAAGTTAAACTGAGTTTAATTAAATTGACAAGCGTGGCGTGAGTTCCTTGATAGATCAACGTAGGATATACTGAGCGGAAGGAGGACGATCAGGGCTTTATGTTTATACAACTTTTACTGATATTATAAAGCTGAAGGATTTGTTTGCTTGAACGTGCTAATGTCATAAAGTACCACCACAGATCTATACTAATATTATAAAGCTGAAGAGTTTGTTTGTTTGAACTCGCTAATTTCAGGAACTACTGGTCTGATTTGAAAAAATCTTTCAGTGTTAGATAGCCCATTTATCGAGGAAGGCTATAGGCTATCTTTTATCCGGGTGCGCCGAGTAGTTCCCACGGGACATGGGTGAAACCGCTGGTTAGAAATATTCTTTCAGTAGATAGATCATTAATTGATTCAGGCTATAGGTGAAATCATTGGCGGAATCTAGTTATTAGATATAGATGGAGTTAATGAACGGAAAATTCTTCAGTTTAAGCTCAATTCTTTATCTTATTAAAGTTAAACTTAGTTTAAGATAAGATAACTTGATCACAGTTAGTTTGACGGTACAATCAGCCTTTGAAATCTTGAAGCGCCCAAGTGTTACGTTTATTACTTCTCGCATATTCTTAAGCAGTTAAAAGTTAACTTTTTATATATTTTTAACGCGGACACAGTTCTCAATCGCCACGCTTGTTATAAGTATATTAAATATTGTAATAAAATATACAATGTGTTCCTTTGGAGAATAGCCGTCAATGCAGATGAGGTTTCATGGGATTTCAATATTTAACGTCGCGCTCCTGACGTAATAATAATAGGCGTTTAGGAGATTATTCTTCTAGAAATTGGTAACTGTAACTGTAGAAGACGGTTCATCATCTGCCTAGCCTTTTCCCAACTACGTTGGGGTCGGCTTCCAGTCTAACCGGATGCAGCTGAGAACCAGTGTTTTACATGGAGCGACTGCCTGTCTGACCTCCACAACCCAGTTACCTGAGCAACATGGGACCCCTTGGTAAGACCTCTTCTAAGTTAACTGTTCAAAATTATATCGATCACTTACAAAAAGTTAAACGGTCCTATCGATTTAATGCCTCATCCTTACACTACCAATTTAATTAACAATGCAGCTAAAGAATATTCAAAACAATCGCGCCTCATTACAGGGCACTGATCTCTAATCCGAAGAACACGGTACGTGCCAATTTCGATCCTAGCTGCTCCCACAAGTCGGGATTTTTCACCAGACTAATGAATCAGTCGGTTTAATGCAACATCGGCGACCGTGTACATATTTAAATCAGGTACATGCTTCTTGANAACTGAACTGTAGAAGACAGTTATACCTTGTATTTTAAAAGCCCATCTGCCTAGCCTTTTCCCGACTACATATGTTGTGGTCGGCAAGTCTAACCCGATGCAGAGAAGAACTTCATTTTGAAAGATGAAATTGATTGGGTTGACTTCCAGGGATGCAGCTGAGAAATTATGTAATTTATTTTTTATTTTGCAATAAAATATATATTACAAAATTTTTATGTAGGTATATAAATATAAATGACTTATATACATACATATAATATTAAATATACCTGTATTATAAAGTTTGGTATTATCATGATTGTCTACAAAATGGCACTCTTTCGTGTTTCGTGTAACTTTAATAATGTTATTACAACTGGTATCGAAACTTTATATTGCTTATATATTCTATTCTTATACAGTAACTTGAAGCGGTGTAGAAGTTAAAAAATAAATTTTATACATATCTTGTTTTGACTGTTAATGTGGGAATATTATTGCTTAACTAGGTGTTCGTCACGGTTCCACCCGCGTCCCGTCAGTACTTCTTCGCGAACCCGGATAAAAGGTAGCATTCAGCTTTTTCAATAAATGGGCTATTTGACACTGATATATTTTTTCAAATCGGTCCAGTAGCTCCTGACGTTAGCGCGTTCAAACAAACTCTTCAGCCATATAAGCCAGTATAGATTTAAACTACTCCTTATTCAAGAAGGCTGTACAGTATTATAATTATATCTGTGTTGTCTTATCGTTATATACTAAGCAGACACTTTATTAAATAAATGATTATTGAAGGGAAACTTGTCATGCGGAAAGGCATAAATTTTTTATGACCCTGTAGAAAAAATACTTTAAGTATATGAAAATAACAAGTCTATAATACCCGTAAGTCCATTCAAAAACTTGTCCCTATTCTCAAACCACTCGTAATTGAGTTACAACAAGATTTATCGTTTAGGGGACGAATTCTTTACAAATCCACTCGATATCTCGAGTTGTCAAAAGTACACGATATAAAATTAACATACGGAATGAAATACTTTTTGTTATCTACGGTGAATCGGGGTATTTTGGGCCTCAGGTGTCGGCTTACAATCGCGTTATTTAATGTATAACATACTTGTTTCAAGACATTATTAGCTGTTTTTTTTAAGTTAAAACTTCTTTAGCGGCGCTGTGACACTTTTTGTGATTTTTTTTATAAAATCTTATGAAATTTAAATTTTATAGGTGAATAAAGGGGGTCCAGCAGGCCCCCATTCGCTTAGACAGCGGAGTATGTTGGTACTATTTTAGGAGCTTTCGCTTAAGTTCTAATTGTTTGTTTTTTATTGCTGTCATTGCAGCGATTAATTAATTGCTATCTTCAAATTAGCTGTAGTATCTCTCGTCAATATTCAGCAGATGGGTGGGTTAACTGAACTTGCATTGAAAATGAACTTTGACATACAAGTATCTCTACAAAAGTATAAAAGGCAATAAAGTAATTACATACAACAAGTAAATAAATAAGTAAAAGTAAGGCCAGTACACAATTAATCTCACAATGATGATTTACAATCGCCTTCTTCGAAATAGGTCCACTCCTTTCCGAGTAATTGAGTCCCGAACAAACATACAGTAATATTATTTATTTTATTACTTTAAAAAGTTGAAACTGACCATTCAGGACTGCATGCAAATGAGTGCAGAATATAATTTTAACACGTAGTTTTTGCTGCATTTAGTGAATTATTTTCTATTTAAATCTTTTTGAACCCCTTTTGGTAGTTTTGTCGTAAAAGTTAACGACCGTGATTTTTATGGGCAAGTCCAAGTCAGCTTTGGTTCTTTGTGGCGGGACCACATATGCACACTAAGGAAAAATGTGGACTAGTTAACGTTGAACTTAATTATTATGATGTTTTGAGGATTTTAGTAAAAGTTCAAGTTTTTTCAATCCTTCTATAATTAATCCAATCAATGATTTTTGTATCATTAATTTTAGAATGATGAAGGAAGTATGAAGTGCTATTTTTATATAAAAAAAGAGGTTGAATTTCATAATTTTTCCATTTTAATTAGGTACTCGTCGAATAAGGAAAAGTAATTAAACAAAATAAACGAGACGAAAAACAGTAGGTACTTTTGCTATTTCTGTTAAAAAATAGTAAAACCTTTATAAAAATGCGATTTTGCCAAATATAGACGTCGTTCTATATGTTTGGTATTTAATATGTATAGTATCATGTAGTGTTTACTATGTATCTTGCTATGGTATTTAGAGCCAAATCTATTCGTAGAAGTATTAGCTAAATAAGTTATTACACCGTCGCGACAAATTAATCGTACTCCCGACTAAATCTGTCTTTGCAATCTGTACTTACTAGACCTGATTTTCGATAATACACTGTATTTTAATGCCGTCAAAGTTGATTTTTGGTTGGGTGTTTAGATTTTTGATGAGAAGTTTTCGTTTGATTTTGTCCATCGTCTTAAATATTGCATATTATGACAAATTGTGCTGGGTTCAAAATATGTAATTAAGGTGAGTAAAAAATATATAGGTACTTTAAGAATTTTCTCTCTTATTAGAAAGTAGCCGGTTTCCCGCGGTTTCACAGGCGTCCTGTGGGAATTACTGTCTATATCCGGATAAAATATAGCCTATGTTTCTAGGTTATGATGTAGCTTTCCAACAGTGAAAGAATGTTTCAAATCGGTTCAGTAGTTTCGGAGCCTTTAGGGTTGATAAAAATGTTTCTACTTTATTACATGGTACCTACTCTAGTACTGAAAAAGTACTAACAAAAAAAAAACTTTAATTATCATGTTTATCATACAAAACGTTCTCTCGTATTTAAATCTGACACAAATAAATCTTAGATAAACAATAATTAATTAAAGTTAATTAAGTGTAGAAGCTTGAACGTTTGACAAATTAATGAACTAGTGGTCCTATTTTAGTTTCGCGGTGACATGTGGACTAATTGTTTCTTAAACGCTTCGCGTGCGCGCACGCAACACTCTCGATACGGGATTCGGTCGATCAGGTTTAATTAGTGAAGAATAGAACATCAGATGTTGTGGATCTTACTAGAAAAAACCGGCCAAGTGCGAG
This sequence comes from Heliothis virescens, assembly GCA_002382865.2. Lineage (NCBI taxonomy): Eukaryota > Metazoa > Arthropoda > Insecta > Lepidoptera > Noctuidae > Heliothis > Heliothis virescens. The sequence goes on along the minus strand of NWSH02000329.1, from coordinate 4,036,070 downwards.
TCGGACTCGCGCGCGAAGGGTTCCGTTCCATTATCTATGAAACATAGACGTACCTAAAATTAGCCAAAACACGAACATTTCTCGGCAACAAAAAATAACTTTGTTTTTCATACAAATATATGAATAACAAAGCTATAATTTGCGGTTACTGAAAAAGTGCTATATCTTAAAAACCACTGACTGTATCTTGTTCAAACCAATTTTGGTTAGTAGTTTTTATTGAGATCTATAACATATATTTTTTTCAGGTTTTTCACTTTGTTAGTTTAAGAATTACAGGGGGGGGGGACACATTTTGGCACTTTGGGAGTGTCTTACTCTGAAATGATTGACTTTGAGAAAAAATGGTTTTAGAAACCTCAATCTCATTTTTAAAGACCTATCTATAGACACCCCACAAGTATAGGTTAGACGAAAAAAATTTTTTTTTGTTTCATTTCTATGTATGGGGAGCCCCCTTCTAATATTATTATTTTTTTATTTTTGTATAAAAATCGTAAAGCGGTTAACATAATACATCTACCTACCGAATTTGATTGGTGTAGTCTTAATAGTTTCGGAATAAACTGGCTGTGACATACGGACAGACAGACAGACAGACATGACGAATCTATAAGGGTTCCGTTTTTTTCCATTCGGCTACGGAACCCTAAAAGGATAAACACACGTTCAGCACGTGTTTTAAAATATTCTCCATACTAAGTTTTCTCCTGTAAAACTCGTGTTGGACGTGTGTTTATCGCTTTTGTAAGACCATGTACGTTTAGTTTAGCCATTATTTTACAAGACGTGAACCGACTTGTGACTATGTGGTGTCGTAATCTTAGTATGGAAATAAAAACTCTGAGAATTAAAATGAGAGGGAAAAAATGTAGTTACAAAAGTATGCATATATACCAATATTTGTTACCGTTACCGTCTGTTACAGATCTATATTAATCTATATTATAAATTATAAATCTATACTATAATTATTATAAAGCTGAAGAGTTTGTTTGTTTAAACGCGCTAATCTCAGGAACTACTGGTTCGAAATGAAAAATTATTACTTTTTATCCGGGTGCACGGAGTAACTTCCACGGTACGTGGGTGAAAACGCTGGCGGAAGCTAGTTATCTATACAACTCCTTTACACTGACATGACATTTATTGAGGTTGGCAATATTTTTTCCTTTGGCTATTTTGTAACAACATGTATACTTAAATAAACCATTCTAACGACCTGGGCGGTGATTCCTTAACTACAATTGTGTGTCACTCGTATGAAAATTCAATGAAAATTGTATGGCAATAGCAGTTTTAGCCTTATCGGTTATTCTGTTACTATTAAAAGACCAATCGTTTTCCAATGACATGCCATTGGTCAAAAAGTGAATCAGGCCTCGGATCAAGAATCAATACTTATCTATCCAATAACGAGTGATGTATGGTGTTCCCTACATAACACGAACAGAAATACAGTCGGTAAATAATAACTCTTAACTAGCATAGACAGTGTCCGTTATTGTAATTTTGATAAAGCAATTATAAACACGAAGATTCATTACAATGTAGTAATTATTCACAGCTATTTGTATTGAAGCGTTAATTATTCATGAATAATTTAAACATCGAACAAATTCGATTTCTTTGAACGCTGTAGATTCAGGAACGGTAAAATTGACATTTGACTCGACTACAGCAAGATGGTAATCCTTTTTTGAATGCTATTTGCACCGAGCATGCAAATGGTTAAGTTACAGATAACGGCACATTAAGGAAACCACAATCTGTCTAATTTCTGCAATAGAATTTCAACCTTATCACAATAGCGAAAGGTTAATTTTCGATTGTTGAAATTTGACAGATTCGTGTACGTTGACCTGTTGTCGTCTGTACATTAAAGACCAAAAAATATATATTGTCAGTATTTTTTTTTGAAATTATTAAAAAAATGTTTATTACATCTTCATTTGAAAATTATTTATATTACATTTAGAAATTTCTCCAACATGGTTCTTGGATAGTTCGTTTGTCTTCGGTGGATTTCTATAACCTTGTAATCCCTTGATTTGCTATTTGGGATTGATTTTGACGAAAGCTCAAGAATTTTAATGTCTAATTTCAAAACAATGGATAGATGGTTTACGATTTAGAAGATTAGATTTCCACTAAATACTATTTGCATATTCCAAGAAACGTCCGTTTTTCCAATGAGCACGCAACCAATTAATTTTTATATCGATTTATTGTGTCTAATCTAATTAATTTCTAAGTTTTAAGGCCGAATACTGAAACGCCAGCCTGTTACACTCACATAAATTGCTGCAACGGAAAGAACTTTTAAATAATGGTCAAAGTATAGTAACGTCAAGTATTTAAAGTCAGACCGGTTCTTGGTACAGTTCATTTCCTCTTGACGAATAAGTCAATTATCTCTTGAAAATTGACAGCTGTTAACTGCACAAAAGATTCGGTAGCACTATCACAGTCTAAATATATGTAGAACATTCGGGAAGCTACCTACTAAACGTTCGTAACGTCACACTCACACGCGCATACGCATTGACGAGCATTTATGTATCTTTACCAGTGCTGTCAGTACTGACTGTCACGTCAAGAGCTACCGTTCCAGCTGTGCATTTAGCCAAAATAGGAACAAAAGTTTGACTAACATTTAAGTCAGTACTATCAAGTGACAACCCTACGGTTTCAATAGTGCTTACGTCATCATTTTGACAACAAGGCTTAGTTTACTGGTAAATCTTTACTCTGTGGCACTTTAGTAGTTATATCATATCGTTACGAACAAACACAAGTCTACATTGTAAGTGATACGTCACACGTGATTGCCAGACTGCGAGGCGACACCCTGAAACAATGTAAGCGATAATTGCATGTTTTGTTTTGTACCGGACACTTAGGTATTATACTTGAGTTTCGTGATTAAGGTTGAAGAATTTCGAAAAATAGGATATTTTAAGAAATGATTCTGTGTCTATGATGACAAAGTTTTGCAATACCGAAACTGCTGAACCGATTTAAAAATACACAATTTCACTGTTGGGAAACTACATTATTCGTCAGTTCCCACGGACGCGAGTGAAACCACGGCAAAACGGCTAGTCCCCACTACCCGACCTCAGAACGCCCGTAAATTATTTTTCCTATAATTTTTGCCGTATTTTCTTCTCTCTACAAAGGGGGTCACCCGAATACCCTGGCCTGTTCTAATTAAACTTAACGTAAGATGATTTTATTATTCAGAAATCTGAAAAACATTTATTTAAACATTCAGGGGAGCTTTATAAAGAATTTTACATCATAAAAAGGCATTTTTTTATCGTCGCGTTCACAATAGGGACATGTAGTGACATTCCCGAAAGCTGACATTTTGAACTTCACAAAACATAGTCGTGGTGGCTTCAGGCCATATCATGGTGGCTTGTCAAAGTGTTGAGACTAAAATCTTGACATTTACATACCAAGTTGACAGGTAAATGACAGTTTAATACCTTAATTATGTACTCTGAATGTCTCAAATATCGGAGCAAGCATTCTCGACAGATGTCTATTGTTATCTCTGAAAGTAGCGCCCTGTATATGGAAAGAGGGTATTACTGTGCTTATTTAAAAATACGTGATGAAAGGGACTATTAAAAAATATAAGAATTCCTTTATAAATGCCTTATTTATCCCTACTTCCCTACTAATATTATAAATGCGAAAGTAACTCTGTCAGTCTGTCTGTCTGTTACGCTTTCACGCCTAAACCAGTGAGCCGATTTTGATGAAAATTGGTACAAAGATAGAATAGACCCTGAGAAACAACATAGGCTACTTTTTATCCGGGTACGGGAAATAGTTCCCTCGGGAAGCGGGCTAAGCCGCTGGCAGAAGCTAGTTTAAAATAATTTTACTGACGACTGCTCTATAAAATTTAAATTAACTGTCGAACTTCAATTATTAAAGGCCTGTTTGGTCTGCAGTTTTATCAGAAGAACTAGCTTTCGCTCAAATTTACCCGGACTACGCTACTAGTATAAAAAGTAGCCTTCCCCGATATTTGAATACACTGAAAGTCTTTTTAGGGTTTCGCTATAACAACAAATACAAAAAATTGAAAAACCTCAAATTATAACTTTGTTATTCATATATTTGTATGAAAAACAAAATTATTAATTATTTTTGCTGTCCGAAAAATGATTGTATTTTCCATAGATAATGGTAAGGAACCCTTCGTGCGCGAGTCCAACTCGCATTTGGCCGGTTTTTTAAATCGATTGAGGGCGTCAAACAAACAAACCCATCAGCTTTATTATGTTAATATAGACTCTCAACACTACATTTACAATTAATTGCTAAAATAGTTTAGTGCGCAGTCTCAGTTGGCAATGTCAGCGAATCGTTTAGTTTTATTTACCATCCTTTGTTTTGTTGGTTAGAGACTCAGATATCTACCATACGTTTTGTAAATAGATGTCGCTGTTACATGGTGGATTTTGACGTTTTTGTAAACGGCAAACGAAGGTTACGATTTGAAAATTATTTATTCAAATATTTAGGTATAGGAATTTTAATAAGATCAGCTTTTGCGATAAAAAATTATACATTATACGTAAACAAAAAAAAATGCATATTAAATGTGTTAAAGTGCCGCAGGCCATACAAAGATATTTTCAAACAAATATTTACCTTAAACACGAGTCAACGATGGGCATAGGATACTTTTTTTATTCCTAAGTAGCTTCCGAAGGATGTCTGCAAGTGTTTGCTTGCAGACATCCTTGGCAACAAAGAGCAAACTATCTATTTAACCGAAGCCGTAGTAAAATAATATATTTAAGTATGATATTTATTTGAATATTTTCACAGGTTCTAGATAGCTGTCTACCAGATAATGCCATGGAAAAGTTGTCAAAATTAGCATTTTATGGCTTAATCTGTCAGATAGCTATCTAGAACTTTATCTATCTGGAACCTCTGAAACTGGCCGTAACTACACTATACATTTTTGAATGACGATTGGCACGATTCTGTTAGAATCGAATCAAAATTCTGGTTCGAGTATCATTACTAATACATTCGGATACAATACGGACATTTTCAACTTTCCCTGAAACGTCACAACTGTCAGCAGCACAATAAATATCGTGTATGTTGTCTAATTTTACGGTAGACGCAACTAATGGTGGTACATCAATATGTCGTTGGCTCTCCTGCCCTGTCTATGGACGATGCCAAATATTCTTCAGGATAATTATTACTGAAAGCAATTCACTGGTGTAACTATTCATATAGTTTTAATTAATTATATGTAAAGAATTTCAAGTTTTGTTTACTCATATAGCTTCTGCCAGTGGCTTCGCTCGCATTCTGAGAGACCTACTTCCCGCAGTCGGATAAAAAGTTGTCTTCGTACATAATTGTTCTGTTCAGAGGAATATCATGTGTGATCATTATCTGCTTAGTTGTTCCCAACTATGTTGGAGTCGGTTTCCAGTCTAAACGGAGGCAGCTGAGAATCAGAGTTTGACTTGGAGCAAATGTCTATATGACTTCTATAACTCCGTTACCTGTGAAACTCGATACCTCTTGATAAGAGTTTTCAGACCTGCTTTTTTAAAAGAGTGTCCATGGAGTTTCTTTCCGGTTCATCTCCATGAGATCCACTTCTTTGAACCATGCAACTAGCTTGACATTTCATAAGAGGTTTTATAGGACAATTTGAAAAAAAAAAATGAGTTTGAGTTTTGAAACTTTCTGTTTTTTTTTGGTATCGTCAAAAATTAAATAATCAAACATAACAATTGATATCTCTATTTTTAGTCTGACAACCAGTCTTTCCAAGGGGTGCCAGGTTGCCCGGGTAACTGGTTTGTGGAGGTCTGATAGGCAGTCGCTCCATGTAAAACACTGGTTCTCAGCTGCATCCGGTTAGACTGGAAGCCGACCCCAAAAATAGTGGGGAAAAAGTTAGGCAGATGATCTGACAGTTAATACAATTTTAATTAAATTTATACAAATAACTATTAAGATACTGCCGTCCTTCCCTTCAAAGGTATTAATAAAGCCAGTGCTACATTGAAAGCATCGTAAATACGCTTTAGATCGCATGCGCTCGCTCCGGATGTTAGCTAACAAACACCACTTTAAATCAACGGAAAACGACTTAGGAGTTATGTTAGGGTATGTATACACGATAAGTACATGGCTTTTTTTGTAACGTCATCACATTTTTATATTTTGAAACTATACTAATATTATAAAGCTGAAGAGTATGTTTGTTTGAACGCGCTAATCTCAGGAATTACTGGTCCGATTTGAAAAATTCTTTCAGTGTTAGATAGCCCATTTATTGAGGAAGGCTATAGGTTACTTTTTATCCGGGTGCACCGAGTAGTTCTCACGGGACGCGGGTGAAACCGCTGGCAGAAGCTAGTATTTAATCATTTCTATTGTGATGGATTTGATGTACTGTTGACAGCTTTCAGTTTTTAAGGGAAGACTGACTTATTTGTTCTGTCTGACAGCAACTGTCAACTGCACCAACACGGTCATACATTACTGTAAGTTAAACAAAGATAAATTATGTGAAGCAATTTCACGTTATTTTGAGTCTGAACTCCAACACGTAAAACCGATGCAATCCTCGATCATTGTCGCCAAAAATCTCAAAAAATAAAGAAAAAGTAATTATTCTTTCACATCGAATGCTTTGAACTTACAAAGCATTTGTCAAACAATTTTTTCGGTGCGAATAATGTGTCCTGGGCACAACAGCGCGAAAGCTGAGTCCCGGTGTGTTCGGGTGATTGTTTTGGAAATAAACGCCATGGTGCGGTCACGCGCGCGTGATTTTAACGTAAACAAAGCGGTGCGAGCGCCCGCGCGTCTGTGTGCTACGGACCTTAGAGCATTTTGCCAACAAGAGACGTCATTGCCAAGCCTTTATCTCTGCTGAAGGTGCCAGAGTTTGTATTCGTTTTCGTTTTTAAACAGATTTAGGACCGTACCGTTAGATAGATCGGCAATGCGTGAAAGAACTATATGTCGAAAAAGTCCAAAAAATGGACACTAGTAGAGGCCTGTAGCAGTCCCGTACATATCAAACGCTAATTTGAACAACAAGACCCACGATATTAAAATAATCTTCTTAGTGTCCCATGATCAAAATGAAAAGAATACACTTTAATACCGATTTTTAAGTTGAGGAAAGCAGCACATAAAATAGTCACTCAACCGATGTGTTTCATTTTTGGCTCCACTAAAAATCACTCTATCAATGACATCGAAAATAAGTGTAAGTATCACTATTTGTTTGCTGTCTCGCCCTACGCGTGTGAATTGGCAGAAATTCCGCTTAGAGATTTGTGCTCCTGGCGATTCCCGTTGGTTTAATGCTCCAAGGCACCTTAGCAACAAAACGAATTATTTGTCATACATTCGCGCAAGATTATACGCCTTCTTGTTGCACATTTTGAAACAGATGGCATGCAGGCGCTTATTTTATCGAATCGTGTTTTATTGATTGTTGTATTGTTAGTGTTATTTAGTTAAATTTATTGGCAAATGGGGTGATATTGATGGTAAAGTGGCCAAGTTGAATTTTAAGTGAATAACTATGTTAATAGAAACATTCTCCTCTGTCTTACGGCCAAGATAGAGGTTAAACATGTATAAAATACTTAGCGCATTTACAGAAAAGAAAATTACTGGGAACGGGATTTCAACCTCAAAGAAGCATACTTACATTCTTTCCCATTTATAATATTAGCAGTAGGAGGAATACAAGCGAACTTTATACAGGGTCATAATAATTGACGTTAGGCTTTTTAAAATGATGAAAAAACGCTGCAACTTTGAAGACCACTTTCACAGGTTCCAGATAGAGTTCTGGATAGCTATCTTACAGATCATGCCGTAGAGAATCAGAGAATCAGAGAGATTTATTTGTAAAACATAGGTACATTCAATACAGATCTTAGAGATTAACAGAGCGCTATGTTTTGTCGAAAGACATACAAATATTAAAATTATTACAATGGTTAAAATTATTCATCCAACTTATCCTTGAGAAATTCGTCTAAAGTATAATAGCACTTTTCAATTAACAATTTTTGTAAAGCAGTTTTAAATTTAGATAAGGGCAATTTTTTTTAATTACATCTGGATCAATATTAAAAACCTTTCTAGGGTGCTATCTGTCAGCTACCGGACTTCATCTGGCATCTGTGAAACTGGTGTAAATCAAAATTCACGATTTGCGATTTCACATCTCTTACACTAGATTCTTCACCTAAATCTAGTCTGAATAGCCAATAATAAACTGGTTTGCAACAAAACTTGTCACCGCGTCTGTTATTTACATTCATTGCTCAATAAACTTCAGTAACACGGCCCTGATATAAATTAAACTATGAACATTAGTCCACATAAACACTATAACTATATAATATCAGTTTCTAAATAGATATTTTGTAATATAGTCACAAGTTGTAAGTTTGACTAGCGGTCTTCCGCTTTCAAAGGTAACTAATTCCCGCAGCCGGATAAAAAGCTACTTTTTAAGTTTAAGTTATTCTTTGTTACGTTGTTCTTGTCAGCTGTTTGCCAAGTCCCGTCAAAACAAGTTCAGCCATTACAGAGATTAACTGGAACAAACAGACTATCAAGATATGTGTACCGTCTAAGTTTATCTATAAATATGCACTAAGTTATAAAGTTATAAAGCGGTTATTATTTAAAGTAGTTTTGGCGTTAAACGGCAACATTCATACATACATCCTCATATACTTTTGCATTTGATTTATGGATAGTATTCATTTACCTACTATTAATTAGGTAGTGGGATAATAGTTCTTTGCATAACACTCACTTTGACTTATATTTACAACACTATCATACTAAAATCCACTTACACGCCTTATACTCCAACAAATTCCAAGACCACCTGGCAACACAAGTACCTTTTTAAAAAGGTCAACAGTGCAAACAGTTTCTCTATATAGCCCTATAAACTAGGAATCGCCACTAAAAGAAGTTAGTACATAGTTTGCCGGCCATATGTCCTAGCCAGGCACTTAAGCTCTCTAAGTGTATAGAAAGTACTAGGTCTGTAGCAAATGCCTTTAAACTGGGTGCTTAAAAGTATTTATTTGTAAGGCTACCTTTAATAGGCATTTTAGTTTTATGGTTAAGTATCTCTTGGTTTTGTTTGGGTATAATTTATATGATCACCAAAAATATTTTTAAGAATCCAAGCTTAGGCACCAAATAAAATAAATAACCCCAAAAAAAATATATTGACTTTAACAAAAGGGCACTAAAGTATACAATATTATGATCCAAAATAAATGAAATAACATCAGAAAAATCGCAAATCTTGACCAAATAACATTTTTGGTTCCCAAAATGGATAAATGGTCACCAAATTTAGTTCGACTAAAAGATGAATATACGTTTCTTTGGAAACCCCAGTATATTTAGTGAACTTCATATAACATTAAATAAGTGACGTACATTTGGGAACTCCAGTATATTAATTGGTATTCAGGAAATATTCTAGGGTTCGTTGGTTTTTTTAGCCATCCAAAATTACCAAATTAGGACTCCTGGTATAACAATTGGTAACACCTAAGTGGTGACAACATACAATATTTGGTCTCAAGCGTATTTTAAAGGCGTCCGTATATTTTTATAGCAGTCAATAATGCGATTATATGGGTTCAATTAAGAATATTTTAGGAAACGTTATTTGGTGACCATTTATCCATTTTGGTAACAATTTCGAATTTTTTGGTAGTAAAATAGGTACTTTTTTGGATGGCGTTTAAACACAAGCCGTTTTGTTTGTATGTCTTTGGCAGTCGAGACGAGTAGTCAAAAGCCAGCAAGTCTTAGCCATATTTGGCAGATGATGATTGTAGCCAGAAGCCAGAAAGTGTGAGAACCCGGACAAGCCAATACCAAGAGGCAGGCTTGTCCGGGTTGAGGTTGAGGAGGTCACATAGGAATTGCTTCATGTAAATACTGTTATCCAGCTGTATCTACCTGGTTAGACTGGAAACATACATGGGAAAAGGCAAGGTAGATGATGGGAGTCGTGTTGGTCTAGCCACTCAAGTACGAGTGTGCGGGTTTGATTCCAAGTCTTCAATCATGGGGTGACATTTTCGTTATTGAAAATACCACCTTTATAACAATAAAGATTAAAAAAAAAAGTCAAGAAAGTGTCTACCAGTGAGTACTTTATAAGTGATTTTTTTGTTTTATAGGGTTAGAGGTTTTGAGGTTTCAATAACATATGAGGATTGATCGAACTAGCGAGAAAGAAAGTCTAAAAGTGATTTGCGAAGGTTTCATGTTTTTTTCCAATCCTTTCATAAGAAATACGAGTAGATAAACATTATTTCTTTTTATTAAAGAATTCCAATAAAACAGATCATTGAAGCTACTTACAAGCAAAAATAGAGTAGCATTTGTTGGCAGATTGCCAAAGCAATTGTTAGGTTCAGTTTGGTGGGAGGGCTTTCAAATACAATCATGTTAATTATAGGATATATAATACTATTACTTGAATGACAATTCAGATAATTGAGCAGCTTGTTGGCAGGCAATAAAACACTGGTTCTCAGCTGCATCTGGTTAGACTGGAAGCCGACCCCAACATAATTGGGAAAAGGCTAGGCAGATGAGTAGCTCTTGGCTAAGTAATTGTCTCACAGGTCGATTGATAAGCAACGCTTGGCGGATGGGTGACCATCTTGTCATGTGAGGTCCGGCTGAGAATTTTATATCTTTGGATCTTTTGTTTCGGTGTTTATCTCAAAGTTGAATAGGAATATAGAGAAATACCGGCTTCATCTAGTTTTAAAATACTGACATGTTCAAGTGTTCGCTCACCGACACGCATGTCCAGCACGGTGAGTATGGGCAACTCCCAGTTTGCGGGAGGCCTTTGTCCAGCAGTGGGCGTTTTTAACCTGTAAAGACGACGACGAAAGTGTTCTGTGAAACCCGAAAACAGAAATAAAAGATTTGATTAGGCAGTCTATAGTCAGAAGTCAGAATGTCTGACAACCAGTCTTACCAAAGGTGTTAATATACGGCAAACTTTATGTATGATAAATCAATTATTCATTAGTTAAAATGCGAGTATTTCATATAGAAAATGTGCGGTTTACAGCCAATAAAATAGATTTCAGACATTTGGTGTCTGCAGACTCGTAACTCAGGCGCATAGACAAATATTTTTATGTTTTCTTTCTCCGATTTGTGTTCAAAGTTTTTATGGTTTGGATGTAAAATTCGCGAAAATAGAGATTGTGATTGAATTACTCAGTTACTTTCGTACCGTATAATAATTTAATAAATTTTTAATACATTTTCCTACTTTATATTCAGACATCATTATTTAATAATATATTGTTTTGATATTGCTAACGATAATGTTTTAAATTAAAAGATCTTGTTAACAAAATATTTAAAAGAAATGTGCTATAAAAGAGTAGGTATATAAAGTGCAACAATGACACCTTAAAATTAAACTCTAATTACTTAACATTTTTATTTGTATCAGTTGAGCTAAACAAAGAAAAAATCCAAATAAAATCCTTTATTACAAAATTTTATTATTTCAATAAACTTTTTGGTAAGCCACGCGGCAAGCGATTTTACGGTCCCATAATGTTCGTACGTAATAAACTAAACGCTACACGGTTATAGCCCTTAAATCTTATTTGCTAAAGGTCATAATGGCATGGTAATATTTCGTGTTGTGTGACAAACTGAGTTACTAGTTGTCCTATAGTCAATCAGCCGTCGGGATTACAATTAGTGGAGTTACTGGGGGTTTTTACCTCGGATCTCTAGGCAACTGAATCAATCTACATAAAACCAACGGGATCTTGTTCTTTATACTCTAAAACGTATTTTCTACCAAAAATTATATTGTGCAATTATTTTTTTGATTATTTAAACCAAAAAAATATGAAAAATTTTTATTGAATATTTTTTATTTTAGTTTTACGTTAAATCTTACTTAAATAGGGAAAGACGAACATATTTCCAACGTTTCATTCAATTTGAGGAGTCCAAGAGACCTAGAGCAGTTAGCCGGACGGGAAGGGAGAAACGGCAGCTGCAACGTACTACGATTATTTTCGGGCTAGGTACTAGCGTTAACGGCATTAGCACCTACTGATCGTGAAATATATTTCCTAATACCATCCCGGGGCACAGTTAAATCCATATTAAGTATCGGCAATACACTTTTGTTAAGCCACATCTTCTCAAATATTAAGACATGGTAAGTTAGAGTGTTAAGACAAAACGTAGGGCTTAAAAAACCTTTTAATTGGTATATGACTCATTGCTAGAGGGGAGATATCATTCCTTAAATCCACATAAAGTATCGACACTACGCCGTAGTTAAGCTACACCTTCTAAAATATTAAGAATTGATAAGGGGTATGTTAAGACGAAATGTAGCGCTAACATAGGCCTAACGATTAATATATGGCCCATTAATAGAGGGGGCATATTATTCCTTACAAACACTTTCAAAGTATCATCAATTACCTTTA
>NWSH02000329.1:3957100-4020859 GCA_002382865.2 Heliothis virescens | reverse complement strand
GGGCTTAAAAAACCTTTTAATTGGTATATGACTCATTGCTAGAGGGGAGATATCATTCCTTAAATCCACATAAAGTATCGACACTACGCCGTAGTTAAGCTACACCTTCTAAAATATTAAGAATTGATAAGGGGTATGTTAAGACGAAATGTAGCGCTAACATAGGCCTAACGATTAATATATGGCACATTAATAGAGGGGGCATATTATTCCTTACAAACACTTTCAAAGTATCATCAATTACCTTTAGTTAAGCTATATCTGCTAAAATACTAAGAATTAGTGAGTGGTACGTTAAGACGAGATGCAACACTTAAAAATACCTTTTGATTGGAATCTGATTCATTACTAGAGGGAAGATATTGTTCCTTAAATCCCTATTAAGTAACGGCAATACACCTTAGTTAAGCCACATCTTCCAAAATACTAAAAATTGGTAAGTGGCGTGTAAATGTAGCGCTTAAAAGACCTTTTGATTGATATATGTCTTCTGAATAAAGGTGGGGCACATTAACTGTAAAACATGTTTCGATTCGGTTCTTCAGCATCTAAAGTACTAACTATTTGTGAGTAGTATGTTAGTACGAAATGTTGCACTTAAAAAGACCTTTTGAATAATATATTACTCATTACTAGAGGGGGTAGACCAGCTGACACACACTGCTGGGTAGAAAAACACGCTTTAATAAGTGCACGTAAAAGCCAAAAATCGACTTCCTCATAAGACCTTGGAACCTTATCGTGGTCAAAGTTCATTACACGACCTTTCTAAAAAGTCCAAACACGGATATGATACGATGTTCTATCATGAAGTTCCAGTTCATACGTTTCGGCTCCATCATGAGATCAGTTCAACAGTACCATATTATTGTATTGTCATCCGAACTACATACAACTGCCAATTTTCATGATGCTACGGTCCTTGGAAGATGGTGAAATTAGTGATCTTAGATTTGATTAGATACATTTAGTTAGTTACATACAGGTGGACCTAGTAAAAGCGTGTTAAAAATCAAGTGCACAACTTTTAAATAGGTAGACATTATTATTTATGGTATTCACAAGATATTGCCGCAAAAATCATTGAATTCTATAAAGTTGCTGAGAGATCCGAGGTTTTGCCGTTTTTAACGCCCCAGTAACTCCACTAAATGTCTTTATTTATAAACGCTGGTAACACTGGTTGGCAGCGCACTGACAGAAATGCATAAAATAAAATTAGGTTAACGATTTGGTAGGGTGACAATGCTTAGAAGAAGCATCTAACTTTGACCAGTGAGAACAGTAATATTTTTAATAAGTATAATTTTGATTTCTAAAGAAGAGTGTTTAAAATCTATATTATGAATATATTTATTATCTGTACTAATAATATAAAGCTGATGAGTTTGTTTGTTTGAACCCGCTAATCTCGGGAATTACTGGTCCGATTTGAAAAAAAATGTTTCTGTGTTAGATAGCCCATTTATCGAGGAAGGCTTTTTATCCGGGCTCACGGATAAGTTCCCATTAGACACGGGTGAAACTGCTGGCGAAAGCTAGTGTTTATTGTATGAGCTGTTTATGACAACGACTAAACTATAAAAAAAGGTATCTTATTGCTTAAGTTTGGCAAGTCATATAAGGCAATTTAGGGGTTTGTGAACCTACAGCTGTTTTAAACACCGGGGTATAAAGCAGAGCAATAATAAAAATATTGCTGTCATGGCTAACTATGTTGCTAGCTACTTTATTGCAACCAAATAAAATATGGAGCCGTTTATAAGCACTTTCAATTTGAAAGTTTGTGATTTTTATGTTTATTACTCAATCGCATAAACTGCTGCATGGATCTTAGTATGACGAAAGAAAATAGTTTATATATTTATATAATATTATAAAAAAGTAACTGTCTGTCTGTTACGCTTTCACGCCAAAACCAGTGAGCCGATTTTGATGAAATTTGGTACAAAGATAGAATAGACCCTGAGGAACAACATAGGTTACTTTTTATCCGGGTGCGGGAAATAGTTTCCTCGGGAAGCGGGCGAAGCCGCTGGCAGAAGCTAGTAGTTTATATGAATAAATAAAAAGGAATTGTTAATTGGGATACTTAGAACAAACTTTTCATTTCACGGGTCTAACTCCAATTAAGTTCTAATTCTGACATCGTTAGTATTAAAGAATTTAAACTACCATCCAGTGTTAACCAACTACCAGTGTTAATTTAGCAGGTATTCTTATTGTAAACTTGTTAAAATAAACATATATCATTGCAGTAATTAGTTCACTATTACCAAGATTAATTGGTTTGAAACTAATTTATCTTTCCTCTGCGTTTTAATTTATGTAGCAGTTGAGTTGATTTACATTCCTACTAATATAAAACTATAAATGCGAAAGTTTGTGAACATATGTGGATGTGTGTATGTTTGTTACTCTCTCACGCAAAAACCATTAGACGGATTTTGAGAAAACTTAGCAGTAATATAGCTTATATATCAGAATAATACGTAGGGTGCTTTTTATCCGTGTACGGGGAGAAGTTCCCACGAGAAGCGGCGAATTCGCTGGCGGAACCGCGGGTTCAAAAACGTATCTATTTATTTATTTATTAAAATAAGTACTGCCACAGCACAAATATATGACATTTAAAAATATCTTAAAACTACTTAAACAATGGTCTGATGCCTGTGACAATTAGGGCGTACAGACGAAGGTCAACGTATACGAATCTGTCAAATTTTACCAATCGAAAATTTACCTACCTCCATTGTGATAAGGTTGAAAATCTATTGCAGAAATTTGACAGATTGTAGTAAGTTGATGTGCTGTTGTCTGTACATAACATTGAACGAGTCGGAAAATATTATTTTCCTTATAAAGTTATGAGGTGGGAAGAAAATACAACTAGATAAGGATCTTGCAACCACGAAGCGAGACCATTGGGGTCCAAATCTTAGGTTTCATCGTTACGCGTCAAAAGAGAACTAATTTCAATAAATCACAAAATGTATAATAAAAAAAACTATATTTATGGATACGGTATTTATTTCTAGTTAATAATTAAATCATGAATTATTTACACTGTTATTTTAATTAACTGCTCTTTCAGTGTGTACTAGTGAATATAATAAATTGTTTTATTTATGTTCGGCCTTTAGAGTCATGGAAAAATATAAAAAAAGTTCAATATTGCTACTTACTACTTTTTTCCCGTTTCTGACAGCAATCGAGTGGTGTTTTCAGTTGATAAAAAAACAAATAGGTGTACTGAAAAAATGTGTATGTTTGTCATTTATTTAAATAACTATTGTCACCTCATCATAAAGAGCTTGCAACATAATACTTAAAACAATTTATATTCAAACCAGTCACGAGTCGTAAAAGTCTGTTAGATATTAATTTAGAACTGTCCACCGATTGTCGTAAATTATGGAATTAGGCGCGCGGAACTGTATGCATGTCGTATGATGCAAATGTCTGTAAATCTTTTGAATTTTCACTTGATCTTAACTGACGTGTATCCTTCGGTTAACGAGGAATATCCTGGCCAAGTATATTTGTTGGATAACGGGCGTAAAACTTGCTATCTATTTGGAGAAAATGATGTATCCTACTATCCTTGTTAAAATTGTAAACTCAAAAGTTTTTATATAATATGGACTGTTCCTCCTTCGCGCTAATTCTCCTGGATGAATTGTGATGAACCTCACACTTTGCGCTGTGAATTTTGTACCACCGCGGATTTTGTGCCGTTGACAGCTGTCAGTTTTCAAGGGATGACTGTAAGGATGACTGACTTATTTTTACTGTTAGCAATTGCAAACAGCACCAAAAAACGGTCCTCAGATTAATGAAACGGTCCTCAGATTAATGAAACGGTCCGACCATAAATAACCGAGACGACAAACATACCATAGATGTAGCATCCACTATCTGCATACTTTAATAAAACCTTCTTTTATTAATTTGTACTATAGAGATTTTCATATCATGTTGTTTTGCTACTCAACAAAATTGTTAGCATTAGGAAAGTTTGTAGGACTTATGGTTATTGTAAACATAGCGATATTATTTGGAATCGTCCGGCAATAAGCCGTAACATTAATGTTTCTGCATATTGAGTTATAATAGCCCGCCGTTTCGGAGAAATGCTGGTAGCTCTCAGTGTTGCCAGGTAAATTGAGCATTTTTAGTTTTTAGACTTTTAATTTAGAAATGTTTAGATTTTTTAAAATAATATTCTAGTTTATGTCCTAAAATGTGTGTAAATCATAATTTTGTGTACATCTTTAAATACACAATTATTTTATACTCTTCAAGACGAAGGCGATTGACAACCAACTAATTTAGAATTAATTCAACTCAATACCAAATTACAAGCAACAGTAAACTTTTCTAGAAACCAGATGCGTTCCGAAAAATTGCCAGCACTTCTGCAAATCCTATTCCTGGCAACACTGGTAGCTGGCAATAAAAGTAAGTGGATGCAGCGTTTATGGCCCGTTTTATAGGTCTTCGTATAACTTCGCTATACCCAACCTTACCATGATTAAACTATGCCGTTTATAATCTTACTAAATTAAATTTCATCTGAATCTGGTAATCCTCTTTAGTGAACTTGTTATTTATACACGACGCCTATTAATTTTAAGTGGTTTATATCCCAGCTTTACGATCCTTAGTGCTGTGATTGGCGCTCGCTTGGTTTTAACTCAAGTTACGACGTTACTACTTTTGTCATTGAAAAAGTTGATTTTAATTAAATTAAATAATGCACTTTTTGATGGAATGGATAATAGATGGCATACTAGAGAAATGGATTATGAATTGCGTGTCAGTAATTGAGCCTTGGAGCAGATGACGCGTTTAAATGAATAATTGTTGGGTGGAAGGTAGATAATTGTGTGTACGACCCCTTTTTTGATACATATGTGTAATTCTAATGACAGAAGTTTCTCAGTTTGCAAGTTGAGTTATAATTTTACTGACTTAGAGTCAGTAAAATTGGATGGATGGAGGATGTCAAATAAGCAATCCCTACTTAATATTATAAATGCGAAAGTAACTCTGTCTGTCTGTCTGTTACGCATTCACACTTAAACCATTGAGCCGATTTTGATGAAATTTGATACAGAGGTACAGAGATAGAATAGACCGTGAGGAACAACATAGGCTACTTTTTATCCAGGTACGGGAAATAGTTCCCTCGGGAAGCGGGCGAAGCCGCTGGCAGAAGCTAGTTATACATAACACAACAACGTACATCCTTTTTTTTCGAGGGA
Organism: Heliothis virescens; assembly: GCA_002382865.2. Lineage (NCBI taxonomy): Eukaryota > Metazoa > Arthropoda > Insecta > Lepidoptera > Noctuidae > Heliothis > Heliothis virescens. The sequence continues at coordinate 4,015,592 of NWSH02000329.1, read as the reverse complement.
AATCATCTAATGACCCTCTCCTTCCGCTGTGGATGCGGGGTGAAGAAGTGTCAGACTCTTACTGACTTAAACTCACCATGTTCCTTCTTAAGCCTTTTGCGTACCAGTGGGGCGGTAAGTCTTTCAAACAATCCCGTAGCTTATAAACACTTGTATACCATGGGTCTAAGTAAAACTTATTTGATTTTAAGTCCTTAATTACAACCGAAAGAGCTATCGCGACCCTCGTACACAAAGGGCTCAGGAAGGGACATGGTAGGTTTTAGTGAATGTCTGACACTGGTGCGTAAGAGACTGACTCACCCACAGCGGGAGGGGTCATTTGTTGATCTCCCAAAGTTCATAAAAACGACAGTGATATGTTTCTTCGGAAAGAATAAACCAAAATTGGTTCGTAAAACTTCAAACCTTTTCATATATCCGGTCACTCAGACACATACGATGAAAAAATCCGTTCTCTTTAAAGAAATGTTATAATTTGAGATAATACACACTGTCGGTCATTAAATGCCTTCAAAATTATAATTTAGGTCATTTCAAATCGTAAAATTCATATTCCTAAATGACACTCAATGTTTAACTTTTCTCAGAATGTTACATTGATGGGTTTTTGGTTGCCGGCTTCCATTTTGTATTTTTAAATTAGTTTTAATTTAATGTTTTATTTATTTTTAACTTGGTTTCCTTATAATTTCGATAATGTGATAAGATTGTTGGTTTTAACTGTTCTTATAAAATTTAAGCACAATATGCGGTCATTAAAGTTATTTTTAGAAATAACTTTGTGCACGACTGTCATCAAAAAGACTGTTATGTGCAATTTATTTTTTGTCATTGTCTGTCAGTAATCAAATATGGCAATTCAACTATTAACCCCTCGAGCGTCTTAAGTTGCACAGTGCGACATAAGGAAAATGTTTAAAAAATCATTAAAAATATAGCATAAGACATTTGGAGAAAAAATGCTCCAAATGTCTTAGGTCGCATGTATGTCCAAAATATGTCATTTTTTGTTATGCCATTAATAGAGTAGAAGTATTTTTTTTATGTCGCACTGTGTTTCTTCAGACACTCGAAGGGTTAATCGTGGTCCGAAAAAGCAGCTTTAAAAACTAAATACGTCGCATAATGCCTATGAAAAGAAACTGAAAAAATATACAGCGCAAATATGTTCCCATCCATGTTAAATGTCTGTTATAACTATAACAATGAACACTCAGTTATCTAATAAAAGAATAGAAGATGTTACATACATTTTATCCATTATCACATCAACAGTGAGATGCTTACATATTAAAGAGCGATCTCACTTACATTATTACGGGAAACTCAATCATTTTGTACCAAGATCAGTCAAGTTATAAACATGGAGTTATTCTCAAGCCTGTTTACAGTTCCAGTCAAACATTCGCGCAGTTTAATGTAAATCACGGTTCTACAAGACTAATATTATTAAACATTATCAGCGCGGTTATTTGAAACAACGTCTAACATTTGTAGGACAATTCGAGAAAACGATGAAAACAACGCGTTTCATGTAGGCATGTTATTGTAAAATTATTATGAACATTGTAAAACAAAGGGATCTTGTGAACTACTCGAGTTTAGTGTTCGTGTATTCATTTGTGAGGTGAACGAAAATTTTAGCTTGTGTATTATTTTGTAATCTTCAGATATGTATTTTTTGTTATGACGTGTCGTGGCTAACTGCGAAATTCAATATTCTATCTCTGGATTTGCTTACTAGAATAGGAATTTGACATTACTTTTATGGGGCTAATGTCAAAATTCTATCTCTAGTAAGCAAATCTAGAGGTAGATAGGTTATTGGGAACGGCCATAAGTCAACACCGTACGGATCGATCATCTTAAAGTTAAGCAACGCTTGGCGCGGTCGGTGCGTGGGTGACCATCTTTTCATGACGATTTCTTCCGTGTTTTGAAAGGCACGATAAATTGGTGGATCCCGGCTGTCATTTGATCATCTTCGACAGTCGTTTAGTGTAGTTAGAAGCCAGACAGTCTGATAACCAGTTTTACCATAGGGTATCGTGTGGTCCGGATTGCTCCATGTAAAACACTGATACTCAGCTGCAATCGGTTAGACTAGAAGCTGACCTCAACACAATTGGGAAAAGGCTAGGCATATGTCTATGATGATCATGAAAACAGCTAACAGCAAATATTCGCAAAGGAGACATCCGTCAGAGAACTAGTCTCCGGCGTTGGTGGTAAAATTAGTACGCTAAAGTTGAAGTGGGTCGGGGAAGTTTGTGAAAATAAAGCATAATTAATGTAGATAGGTAGTCGCGTTTCTGAAGTTAAATTAATGAGTCACAGTTTCCAAAATATTTTATCTATTCATGCAAATATCAAGGGACATTTAGACACCCCGACCAGTTTTTCCCCAGTCATCACTCAGACATGTTCACAGCCAAAAATCATAAAGAAAACCCATGAAAATGAATGCAAAAGTACCCAATATCTTCGTAATGTGTTTCATTGAATACCAATAATGGCGTTTTGGAGCCGTAAAAAGTGTGGACGTTAAAACTTGCGCACTTACGTCTGAGGTCGGGAAGATAGTCGTAAATAACTAATGCAAGATTATGATGTGTTTCTGTAATACCTCGTATACTGGCTATTCCTCGCGGTTGCACGTCTCAAAGGAAGTACTTTCTTCTCGCGCTCGGATAAAAAGTAGTCAATGTCCTTTTTCAGACCTCTTTGTACTCATTTGTATCGGATCTAGAGATTCGCGACAGACTGGCCTCTGCCAGTTTGTCGCGATACTTTCTCATTTATAAAATCAGTAAGGGGTCAATCAATCTTTGTTTAGTGACACACGTGAAAATTATCTAAGATGATTGGCGCAATAGAGGAAAAAGGCTAATTGATAACCACCTCCTTTTTTGGTAGTCGGTTGAAGATAACCAATAAAGTGATGGTTTCGGAAAATCCTTGAGTAGCATCCAAGGTTATTGAGTATAAACGCGTTTTGTCTTGCAAACAAGAATATTTAAAATGACAGGTTGAGTGACTTGATGTATCATCATTCAAGGTATCGATTAGAAAATGACGAGTGAAATCGATTGAAGTTTCTGCAAAATGTTCTGTATTGTACGTTTTTATTTTCACATAAATAATACGAAGCCTTCTAATGAGTTTATATGAGTTTGGACTTAAATATCACAATATTATGAAAATGTTTACTGAACCTTTGAACACCATTTATAGAAATGTTCATATCATTTAAAATTACTATTAAGGTAAAAAACTTTTTATTGCTAAATATCATAGTTTCGACAGTTACATTTGAATTGTAAGAAGTTTCGGAGTTAAACAAGAACATCAGAAATTACTTTGTGGGATATTATAACCGCCAATCATAAGATCACGCCTCATATTGAATGTTAACTTAGGTAAAACATGAAAAAACCATTTTATATTTGAATTTCCCGCTTCTAGTGGTCGAATGCACCTTAAGTAGGACATTTTTATGGAAAATTAATTGTCTTTTAGTTTTTAGACAAGTAAGGTTTAACAAATCAACAAAAACGACGAAAAACAAAAGAAAGACCGCTTGTTCTCGTGGTAACAAGTATATTGGACCAGGGTTGTAAGGCTGATTGCCCATTGTAAGTCGGACAAATTAAATAATTTTCTCAAACCGTAATTTCAACACATACCTACACACCCCACATTTTTTGTCACTCTCTTTAAGTACTCCCAAATTTTTCTACTGAACTCTTTTATATAAAATCTTAATTAAAATCAAGATTAAAACAATGAAAACAGATTTCTGCTTAAAAACACTAATTAAATGGCTTTTAATTAATAATGTTCGATGGAATTACGTTATGTGGGTATGTTGTCAGTTTTTATCATCAATCGGCGCGTGAGTCGGTGGGATGTTCATGTTGCCGATTTTGAGTGTTTTTGACGTGACCAAATATGGCAAGAGTACAGGGCCTGATTTTGAGGTGCCGAAATTGTATTATGGGTTAAATTTTTTGATTCTTTCTTTTAAAAAAGAAGCAAGGGAAATACCTAAAGAAAGACAATCATTAAATTACATAGAATTTGTTCTAGTAGTAGTTACGTAGTATTTTTTACAGATACAATAATGATTTGGTATGCTTCTAAAGGTAGAGTTTAATTGCCTCAAAACCAATCATTTTTTATTTCATTGCAAATTAAAAAAAAACAGCAGCTTATGTTGATATTATTTGATGTTTTTATTTAATTAGCGGTTTAATGCTTAAATTATGGTTAAAGTCGTTTTTAAACAGCCATATTCTTTCAACCTGGACCGTAACGGCATTTCACGAAATTAATTTATGCAAGAAAAATACATCACGAATACTCGCAGCTGTTGCTCATAAAGGTACCCATTAATTAGGCCCAATTTATCAATTTCCCACTATAAATATTTTCTCCTAACTAAGCTTGAAATTAATTAAAAGGTAATGGACATATTTTTCTTTTGGTCTCCCATAAATTGATTATTATAAAACAAGTTAAGGTCTTCTATGGGATAACAGTTAAAATTCAGAGACGAATTGTGAACTTAAAACTATTAAGTACTAGCTTCTGCCAGCGGTTTCTCCCGCGTCCCGTGGGAACTACTCGGCGCACCCGGATAAAAAGTAGCCTATAGCCTTCCTCGATAAATGGGCTATCTAACACTGAAATAATTTTTCAAATCGGACCAGTAGTTCCTGAGATTAGCGCGTTCAAACAAACAAAGAAACAAACTCTTCAGCTTTATAATATTAGTATAGAATAAAATCCTTACTATACTATTATAAATGCGAAAGTAACGTCTCGATTTTACGCTAAAACTACTAGATCGATTTAAATATAATTTGGTACACAGATAGAGGCCTAGAAAACACAGGCTGCTTTTCTGAGTGCAGGAATCAGTTCTGTCGGGAGCCTGGGGGATTAGTGGGGTATAGCCAGCGGCTAATATTTACCTAAATCTATCTTCCTGGTTGGCCATCATTAAACATTCAAAGCGCGGTTGCTTATTAGAGTCTATGATCGTTCATCATCCTGAGGCATGCAAAATAAGATTCTGCCATAATTACTTATTTAGCTTTGGATACCGTCAAAGACTGTTCAGGAATTTGTGCGTTTAGTCACACCTCTATCAACCCTACGAGGAAATAACGAGTGTTTGGACTAATTTTAATATGAATTATTATGCATTTTTTTTAGTTTTGTATGCGGTTGAACGTACTAGGGAAGTCGCTTCAAAAGTATTTATTACTTACCTCTCAACGAAAAAAATATGTTAGCTTTATACTAGCTACTGAATATGAGTGACTACATAGGACATTATTCTCCCATTTACTGAGTTATTTAGCGCAATCAAAACATTCCATTAGTTTATTGTATTGTTAGTAAGAAATGGTGAACTCGATAGATTGCCTACCTGCTGTAGTGAATAAAACAATCATCGAACACGACCGCCTGTTACACCGTATTGTAACAGCGACATAATAATGAAAGACATATTTTGTACATCCATTAATTATTTTGATCTGTTTCATTACGCGATTGTGAATTTTACAAAGTTTCATACAGTTGATAAGATAGAGATTTAGACAGTTGATAGATATATTTTTTTAGTAAGCAATTAAGAGCGCTTCATGCGAGATTTTCGAAGCGTTTAGGCCAAACCGAGCGTCTACACGCGAGACAAAATCCGCTAGAAAGCCTCCAAAACTTGATAGATTATATATTTGTTGGGCTAAAATAAGTTAAATTCTACTTATACAGAAAATATTTCAGCAGTTCAATTTTTTCCATTCGGTGTGATACAAGGAACAATTTCTTCGAACTGAAAACTTAATGTCGGAGTATACGACACATGTTCCCTTATTGATTCTATGGAACACACTGAAAATAAATTTGTATTTTCATTTTATTGCTTACGGAGAAATTGACAAATGTCCACGAGGCAAACCAGTGCGTTTTAGACGCCATTCCGAAACGCGAATCAAATTCACTGTTTGCGCTGAAACTTTGAAAGTAATTGGTATTTAAATAGCTAAATTATTGGGTATTACAATGCTTTGGAAATAAACTATTTGCTCTCTGTGTCTTCACATATTTTATTTGTTTATACCCTGTAGCTCTATTGGATAATGTAAGTACGACAACAAATAAACTGTGATTAATTTATGTAAGTACAGAAATAAATTTTAATTTAAAATTAGAGATACACTCAAATGCTCGTTGATATTATCGTTCGTTGTATCTCAACATCATCAGCCTTTCCATCGTCCCACTGATGCACAGGCCTCCTCTCACACAGAGAAGGAACATCGATGAATCTAAGTATTTCACACATATAAAGTTATCCTAAGGAACTAGGAAGTTCCTGAGAAAGTTCGTTTCCCAATAGATATACCCTGGAGATTTTGAAGTCACGAATGAATACGTAATTTCGTAGTAAACGTGCTCCGTGGACTGCATCATCAGTTCCCATCAGTCCAGATTGTTGTCTAACAGGTCTGACCGGCTGCTACATTTTAAGTACAGACAGTACAGAAGCACATAAAGTTACCACAATCTGTCAAATTTCTGCAATAGATTTTCAACCTTATCACAATGGAGGTAGGTCAATATTTGACTGGTAAAATTTGACAGATTCGTTTAGGTTGACCTGCTGTCGTCTGTACATTTCGCATTAACAATATTAGGAGCCAATTTCCAGATAAAGTTGTAGATATCTGAGAGATAACTACGGAAATGTTTCTTATTTTGATCACTCATACGTTGAATTAGTGATTCCATGGTTCAGAAGCAATTATAATTATTTTAACGCATATGAACTCCAAAAAAATAATATGCGATCGAATTCAGAACTACCTTTTTGGGAAGTCGGTTAGCAAAAAACATAATTAGTTTTCCTATACAGTAGTAAAACATGCAGAAATAGGTTATTTTACGATATTTTAACGTTGTTATTTGCAATTATAGTGTTGTGGCAGAGTGCGGCCCAGTGCTGGGACAGGTTTGCAACATTGTTGCAACACTCGTAATTGTTTTATTGCTTTTTTATACGAACAACTGTGCGATCCGGTCGGCTGTAGGCGCGTGGGACGTTGGCCTAATGACACATATCCATTTTGACGTTTTGATTTGTATTTGAATTTAGAATTTGGGGAAAATGAGATTGAAAGAGCGTGACCTATTGGGTAGATAAAAACAAATCAGGTATATTTTAATATTACATAACTTTAATAGAAATATTTACCTACTTATCATTAGAACGTTGTCTAATTAAATTTATTTTCAATAATACTGCATCAAAATGCTAATATTATTGCAATATACTACAGCGTAACAGTGAATAATATTCTTGCTAGATTTATTCACTTTATATCAACAGTAACAGATTACGACAGAAATAATGATTACTTGTTTAATATTTAATGTTAAAATAATTGCCAATAATAAATAATGGAAATTAGGCCAATCTAAAGCGAGACCAGTATGTTTAGTTTCATACAAGTGAGGAAACATGGCTTGTGTTTGTGTGCGTGTGTTTTTCAATGTGTGCGTGAGAAGGATAGCTACTGACCGTAAAGGTCGGAGATCCGATCTTATAGATAAGGAGTAAAACATATGATCCGATTATTTTCTTTTTGTCAAAAAACATTGAGTAATCGATATATCGCTACGAGAACATAATTTAAAAATATTTGTGCAGTTAAAAGTTTAACGGCCAGTTTCACACGTACGCGATTAAGTTTTACATAAGCTATCTGACAGATCAGGCCAGAGAAAAGTAATTAAAATCCTTACTTCCCTACTAATATTAAGTAACTCTGTCTGTCTGTTACGCTTTCACACCTAAACCAGTGAGCCGATTTTGATGAAATTTGGTACAGAGATATAATAGACCCTGAGGAACAACATGGGCTATATTTTTATCCGGGTACGGGAAATAGTTCCCTCGGGAAACGGGCGACCGATTTCTAGATAGCTATAGCTGCCAGCGGCTTGCTGGCAGCTATAGCTATCTAGAAATCGGTCCGTTAAACTGGCAGATAATGATATTTAGTTAGAATTTAATTAGATACTTCTTCACAAACAAGATTCGGTTTTTGTTTTTAATATGCAATTTGATAATTCAAAATATGAAAACCATCTTTCAGCGCTTCCATACAACCTACTTTTACTAATCAGACCACTTTTTTCAAGTGAAATTTTGCTATAGCTAAACGGCAGGGCGAAGAACTGAGATCCAGTCTCGTTCAAAGAGTATTTATAAATAATCACCGCGTTTACGCTCTGTGGATTTGACATGTTACACTATGTGTGGTACAGCCATTATGGCGCCAATTAAATTTCAAATGTCAACGTCAGTGTTTGTTCTTTTTTCAAACTTGACAAGCCTATGCATAACTTTTACTTCTTTCATTAATGTGTTTATAACTTAAAATTAAAATCCATTCCCTGATCTTTTGTTTTCTTATTATTAGACATTATAGTTCTTCAGCCTTAAAATCAAGCAAAATTGCTTGGACGAACAATATGTACATACTTAAAGACAGTATCATGTATGAGATGATCATCGTACAGACAGCACATCAACCTACCACAACATGTCAAATTTCTTCAATAGATTTTCAACCTTATCACAATACAGGTAGGTTAACCTGCTGTCTGTCGTCTGTACAGTGCCTCCGCTGTTTTTGGTGCAGTTGACAGCTGTTAATTTTCAAGGTATGACTGACTTATTAAAATTTGTACTGACTGACAGCAATTGTCAACTGCATCAAAAACGGTCAGACTTTACGAAAGTTTTGGATATATATTAAACACAGACATTTGATGGATGCTAAATGAGCCAGTAAAGTATAAGGGTCATGGCACATTGTACCGGCACGGTCACGGCACAGCAAATAACGTGTCATTTAAATTTGAACATTAAATCGTATGACGTATGATATATTTCATAACAACGTGAGTTGTTAGATAGGAAACCGCGCGCTGACAGCCCGCCGTTGGCTTTTTTGTATTGACGTTATGAAATACATCGTACGTGATACGATTTAATGTTCAAATTTAAATGACACGTTATTTGCCGGGTTGGAGCTGTGCCGGTACAATGTGCCATGACCCTTAGGGCTAATTAATTGGCAAGTGGTTTGCGTGTAAGCGTGGGTAGTGAATATTCCCAAAATATTCTACAGTATGTATAATTTTCAATAAAGATACAAAAAGATACAGTCGAATTGAGAACCTCCTCCTTTTTGGGAAGTCGGTTAAAAATTACCGTATTTACTTTAGTCGGTTTAAAATTCCCTTCACAAGATTATGTTTCCGTCCCTTGTATGTCATCGCGAATATTGCAATCTTTACGTAAACATTAAATATTAGCTATAAAATTATTTACTAATTAACCGTGTCCTATCACGCTGTTAAACACGACATTTTCACATAAATACGTGTAAAATCACAGATAACGTAAACATTAATTTTTGTAGTCTTTGACCCTTAATTAATGATGTACCTAACGTAATTAATAACATGTAATGGTTGACGCCAAACTATTGATGATAAAAAGTAATTTGTACATATTTGGTGAGCAGTCGTTACGGGTAATCAGAAGCCAGAAGCATGAGAACCAGTCTTAGGCTGAGGCCAAACAAGCGTAATTTTGTGAGTTGTGAGTAGCAGAATTTCGGTCGCAGAAAATCTGCTACATTCGGTTTCATATAAAAGTCCTATTTGATTCACACGGCAACGCAAAATGAGTTGTCTTTTTTGTTTGTAACGATTTTCTACGACCGAAATTCTGCGACTCATGACTCAAAAAAATTACGCTCGTTTGGCCTCAGTCTTACCAAGGGGTATCAGGTTGCATAGATAATGACTGGATTGATTAGGTCAGATAAGCACTCAATATAAAACACTGGTACTCAGCTGTATCCCGATAGACTTGGACCTACCCCTAATTAGCTGGGAAAGGGCTAGGCAGATGGTGATGGTTGACACCAATACATACTGTGCCAATACAACTCTTTAGAAATGTTAAACGGTCGTTCTTTTGGTCTAGATATTTGACAGCTGTCCACAGCAAATCACAAGATATACGACTAGTTTTATAGGTTTCTACGGCATGATCTGTCAGATAGCTATCTGGAACCTGTGAAACCGGCCGATAACAGTTTGAAATCGATCTCATAGTGAATATCTTTTTATTTCGATGAAGATCCAGCAGAATTCTATTAAAAATTAAATGCTAAAGTTATGCGATAAACACGATAATATTACTAGTTTTCGCGCGATTATAATTAGTTAATTAAACCATAAATCTTACTACAAGGCAACAGTTTATTACCTAGTTCGAGAATTAATAGATATTTTATTAATTCAGTAATTATTTTACTGGATATTTGCTTTCTACTTGCAAGGGTTTCCAGTAAAATAATACTGATCAACTTTGTGATTACTGGGCTCCGACTGGACTCTTCCGAAACTTCTGAGAAGTCAAAAGTATTGCTAAGTTCCCATAGGATCCTATCATAAGCTGTGTCAGTGATGTCTAGCTGAGAAACCAAACGCTCTATTAAGGTGCATTCGACCACTAGAAGCGGGAAATTCAAATATAAAATGGTTTTTTCATGTTTTACCTAAGTTAACAATTCAAATGTAACTATCGAAACTATGATATTTCGCAATAAAAAGTTTTTTACAGTTACATTTAAATTGTAAGAAGTTTCGGAGTTAAACAAGGACATCAGAAATTACTTTATGGGATATTATAACCGCCAATCATAAGATCACGCCTCATATTGAATGTTAACTTAGGTAAAACATGAAAAAAACATTTTATATTTGAATTTCCCGCTTCTAGTGGTCGCATTCACCTTAAGGCCCAAGTTCACTGACAACATAAACGTCAGTTTAAAACAATTGTTTACTGAACAATTTTTTGCAATTGCTTTAAAAAGTAAACAGTTGTTTTAAAAAAAACAGACGTTTATATTATTATCGCTGAACTTGGACGTAAAACTAAAATAATATACCGCAGAAACTCAAGTGGGTAGTTTTACTCAAGTACTTGGAACGGTTTAATTTTTCTTTTATCGATGGTATTCATCAGATGACACCTCCCGCTGTGGGTGTCAGCGTGAGTGTCAAGCCTTTGCTGACTAAAACCCATCGTGTTCCTTGAACCCTTTATGTACAGACCACAGCACATCAAGTTACCACAATCTGTCAAAATATGAATAGATCTGCAATAGATTTTCAACCTTATTACAATGTAGGTAGGTTAATGTTCGATTGGTAAAATTTGACAGATTCGTATACGTTGACCTGCTGTTGTCTGTACATGGGCCGCGGTAACTCTTTCGAATAATCCCGCAGTAGGTACTTGAAACGCTCTAGTGCCTAATCACAGTAACAATTCTAATATTGTCCTTATTCTTTTCAGGCGGCGCAGGAGCCCCCGGCCCCCGCTTCGACGTCGACGTCGACGTCAGCGGCCGGCGACGGCGCCAGCACCTCATAAGCTCGCGTCATAGTGGGACTCTGTGTATATTTCCTGGACACATAGTGCTAGATCTGTTAAGTTACACCCACACGAAAATGTACCTTATGTTATGTTGTTGTAAGACTATTTTTGCGCACTGACATGTGAATGAGCTTGGATAAGGACGCGTCTCGATGTTGTAATGTTTCTGAGGTCACTAGTGATGTTCTTCATAAATGGATCTGTCAAATACAAAATATGGTAACTTTATATTTTTGAAGTGAAACGTTTTGTTTCGAGAAACGTGAACTTACCATGTTTCAACCATGTGCTGTATCAATGTCGAAACTCTTAACTTGGACATCTTGAAAACCTTCAAATCTTAAGATGACAACACGACCTTTACGTCACCCAAAACGCGCTTCAACAATGACAGTTAAAAAGTAAAATTGTCTATGCTATAAATTATTAAGTAAGGAGGTTACATTCACATATCGGTGCGTCGATTCACAATCCATAGACATGTTTATTTTTTTACTACACCTTGTAATTAAGAATACGATGTTATCAACTGTATGTCTGTCTGTCCTATCATTAACATGAAACCTGTGTGCGCTTTACTTTGTATCTGAACGCTAACATTTCAATCACCTGGTCCGTTGAAATCAGATAGTCTTGATAATACGACAGTATTGGTAGTTAATGGTTCAGCAATTGTCTATTTTGTGGCGCCGCAAATTGTAGACACAAATTATAGACTGGGATTGAAAAAACAATACGATATCAATGTTGCAGGCTAAATGTGTAGTTGCATTAGTAATTTCTGACAAAATGATCATTTTTTTTAACCGACTTCCCAAAAAGGAGGAGGTTCTCAATTCGACTGTATCTTTTTTTTTTGGTGGCAAAATAAACACAGTCAACAGACCTGCAGACACCGACTTCTAGAGCCATGTGAAAAGTTTTATTTTATCCCTTTCAGTGTTTTTTTGTGAAGTCGGTTTTGTTCTTTTGTAAAAAGTTTTTTATTTATATTTAACAAGAACACATCAATTCACAGCTACCTAAATGTTTTTATGAGGTGACGCAAAACCAGTGACTCAATAAAGTGGTTGAGCTTAAATTTATTGACGGTAAGGTCGATCCATCGATTTGTCATGTCCAAATAAGATTATTTTAATCAGTAAGTATAACACTTAATTTCGACGTTTTTATCTGTGAGATTTTACCAGTATCGTTTTTAAACGAAACCTTATTTATTAAGTATCCGAAATTGACCATGGACTCCGTAATGTCAACCTTTTCGATAGCATAATTAGACATAAAAAATATGCGATCGAATTGAGAATCTCCTTCGTTTTGGGAAGACGGTTAAAAAGTTGGTCCTTTTGTACGCGATTTAGAAATAAACTGAAGTTTTTCGTCCTTTATCTGTCACTGTTTAGCTTCTGCCAACGGGTTCACCCGCTTCCTGAGATGACTGCTTCCCACACCCGGATATAAAGTAGCGTATATTTTATTCCGATATATCTATACGTTTAATGAAATCGTAAAGCAAAGCTATGAAAGCCAACGTTCATTAAAATCTGCTGAACGGATTTTGAGTAATAAACAAACATACATCCTGACAAACTTTTGCATTTATAATATCAGTACATTTTATGATTCCATCTTGAATTTACGAAAGTTCCGTCACTACAGTAATAAAAACTGGACACGAATGACGTCTTTCAAAGTCCGTATATTAATAAACTAGCTGCCGCCAGCGGAACCGCAAGCCGCAGGAACTACTCCGCGCACCCAGATAAAAAGTTCCTCGATAAATGGGCTATCTAACACTGAAAGAATTTTTCAAATCGGACCAGTACTTCCTGAGATTACCGCATTCATACAAACAAACTCTTCAGCTTTATAATATTATAAGTATAGATATAATTCTAATGTACGTATAGCTATGGTATAGTATTGGACTAGCTTCGTAATGTCCCAGTTGTTGAGCTATAAAATGGGCTTAGAAGTAAAGTCGTAACCATACTAATGTGCTAGATACGACTATGGATGTACGCAGGCGTCGGGCGGGGCCTCGGAGCGCCGCCCCTGCCTCTTACAAGTTACTAAATGTTATACATAAAATATAGTAGATACGCCGTAACGTAACATAGACCAGAAATGTTGCCCTTATTATAACTATTCCAGATTGAATTTGTGTCTACAAATTGCAGTGTTCACGACATAGTGACTTCATCATTAATTGAGGACCCCGTAAAATACTGTAACTTTAAAAAAGTATTTTGCTTGTAAAACAAATACTTTACTTACTTACAGCGGATTTCAATAACAGATCTATCTGTTATTAGGGCTACTAGAGATAGGAATTTGACATTCTTCTCTAGTAAGCAAACTAACAGATAGGTTAATGAAATCCCATCAACATTAGATATTGCCCAAAAAGCTGAAAAACCAAACTGTTGATTGTATTGTGGTCATTGCGCACATTTTTGTATTAGGACACTTTTGATTAAACCTTTGGAAGGATACTAAAAGGCATTATTGTGGCATCAATTGTACAGACGTATCAGCCTACTCCAATCTGTTAAACTTGCAATAAATTTTCAACCTTATCACAATAGTGGAAGGTTAATGTTCGAATGGTAAAATTTGACAGATTCGGGTTCGTTGACCTGTTGGCTTCTGTACTGTACCTATTAACCGAATGAAAAAATATTTATTGATAGATTTGTCGCCTGGTACAGTACTAGTGTTGGTACGTTGCGTCAATAAATCTATCGATAGATATTTTATTTAAAAAATCGGTGTATTTACATGATCCATATTTTGACATTTCGTATACAGGACGATATTCTTTGATGTCTGACAGGAATTGTAAAACTGCTCAGATATATGTTCTAATGTTAACTTTATTCATTCCATCCTAAAACAAATGTATTCGCGTAGGTTCGGTCAAAATGTGATATTTTACTAAATTACGAATTGGTTATGATCTCAAAGACATCCCATTGATATTTTATTAATATTTTTTACGTACCTATTCGATGTTTTTGTAAAAATATTGTGTACTTGGCAGTTAGAATTAAAATCATGTTTTTGTATAAAAAATAAAAAGTTATTTTAGTATCGATAAATTATTTTTTTGGCCATACACTACTAACCTGCGATTACGTTGTAAGTTAGATACTCTAGCGGATTATCATTTAATTAAAAAGTTTTATACATGATGTTGTATTTTATATTTTGATATTAAATGGTGGCTAGTCAAGTTCAGAACAGATTAAATTAATACTTCGAATATTTTTTTAACAATAATTCCTTTTTAGTAGGTACCTACCTGTTTTAAAATAACGTAATTTTAATTAATTTCAATTAATATATCCGGTACCTACCTAACCAACTACGTTTGTGACCTCTAAACCGTTGATTCGTACAAAAATATTACTTTAGTTTTCATAAAGTACGTCCAAAAATTCGAAATTATACCGTACCATATATCGTCCTTTAAAATCCAACCGTCATATAGCAAATGATCGTTCCATACATTAAATAGGTAATACCTACACTAAATGATTGCTTTCGAAAAATATATAATGTAATATACAACTTGAATATTCAATATACTTAGCTAACTGCGTCGCACTTACGTCATTGTGTAAATACTTTGTAAATATATTATATTGTCGGAATATTATTTAGTTGTTAATTAGGTACCTACTACTTAATATCTCCAATCACGGAGTGGTTACCTAAACTGTTATAAATTCTCTGATTATTCGTATAAATAGTAAAAATGTGAAGTTTTTTGTTAATAGCACTGTAAGAACTGAAATAATTGTACCCTAATCTAATTTTAGTTGTAAATTGTGAATGGATCCTAGTAAATTTTAAGATCTTGTAATTATTAAGTTTAGATTTTAATATTGACATTACTTATTTATGATTATTGTTGTAACGTTTAGATTTAAACGTTTTAATGTTAAACTTCCGCCCATCGAATCGAGGCATCACAATTTTTGTGATAATCAATTAAATTGTAACCTAAGAAAAATAATATCTTTGTAACTTTGTCCAATTCGCGAGTCCACTAAGATTTTAAGTAGTGACAATTTAAAAAGTAGATTTTCTAACTTTACGCAAACATATTTAAAAAAGCCAAAGTTCTTTAAAGTCTAGCTTCTTTCGTTTATGAGGATAATTGTAAAAAGATCGTAAGTACCTAAAGTCCCAATCGTCCGTAATACCTGGTGCTTAAGTCACAATCTTCCTAAAATTACGATAATCTTTTCTCCTTTGTATTGTAGTAAGAAGTCAGTAACTGCACATTTATATTAAGCGACAGTCCATCACACTAGAGTAGCTAACAAAAATTAAATTAACGATATAATTAATTAAGATAGGTTTAAGGACATTGAAGTAAGGATGAGGTGGTTAAGGGTCGTATCGGTAGTGGCGACATCTATTGCGGAAATGTTTGATTCATATTTTATGTTTTTTGAGCAGCCGTTTGTTTGAGAAGGTTAAGGTATGCTCAGACGACTTACATTAGACGCGCGTTAAATTAAGCTGTATTTAAGTGTCGATAAGCGCGTTACAATATTGACGTCTGAACGAATTTTCTCAAATAACCGGTTGTATTATGTAAACCTCGTTCACATTTGCAGTTTCTAAATTAAAAAAATAACCACTTACAAAAAAACGTCTCTAAAACAATAGCTTACAAGAGGATTGTTAGATATTTGTTTTAGTATTAGTTGAATATTAATTAAGTTAATGTTAATTTAAGCATTACAGTACATTTAGACACTTAGGACTTTACCTTCAGTTCTGAATAAAAAAGCCATACTTGGTCAAAAAATATTTTTGCTACGGGTTGAAGTGGCAAGAATATTTTTTGTCAATAAATATTTCATCATCCGTAATAAAATTTATAACTAACAGAATTATGTGTTACAAAGACTGCACATGTGAACTTGATTGAAATTCCCAGTTTTGTACAATAATTATTTTTATTTATTAAGTCGTTGTCATATTGTCTGGAAGCGTCTTTATATTGTATTAAAACTGTTTGTGTCTTGGTCAGAAAATGCTGATTCAGTAGTATAAAGTTACGACTTAAAAAAATCACCACCAGTTTTTTTTTAGAAGATATTTATTTAGAAATGACGAGTATCCGATTGGCATAGCAAAAATATAAAATTAAATATTTTTAATTTTGTACATGCCTTTTTTTATCCTCAGTGAGCATTTCTGACTAAGAACACCCTGTATTGTGTCATCTTATTTAAATAAATATCAATACATTCTGAAATATAAAATATTTCTGCAATTTAGCTGGTTTTCTAATGTGAAAAGTGATATTTAAACTATTTCTTGTCAAATAAACGATTTCCATAATCGTATCATATTTTGTTTGATTCATTATTTACCTAATAACCTTTGTCTTGTTTCATCCCAAAGTTTAAAATGGGTCCGTACACTACACAGAGTGACTTAAAGCCATGTATTCACTGGGAAACAATGTTTCAGACACACAGTTTCTGAAACATCACGCAGATGTTTACAGCAACAATTTTTCGGTAACTCTCTTTTCAGAAACAAAATTATATGTTTCTGAAACAAAATTATTTGTTTCAGAAACACGTAGATTTTGTTTCTGAAACAGTGTTTATAAACAAATGTTTCTCAGTGAATACATGGCTTAACTGTTCTACTCGAATCATTAGAATCTACTTACAAAAGAATCAAAATCTTTTAATTCCCAACTCTGTTGAGTTCAAGAATGCACCAATTTAACGTGTCAACCTACTCGAATCTGTACAATTTGACCAATCGATCATTAACCTTTTACTATTGTGATAAGGTTGAAAATATATTGAAGTTAATGATTCAGATAGAGGTAAGTTGATGTGCTAGCGTCTATACTATCCCCAATTTAAGCAGGCACCCAACCAAAGACAAACCATCCTCAAATGACCTGTAATTAAAAACTCAGTAGAAAAATAAAATGCAACCGTTTGCAACCGTCCACCCACAGACAAGCTTCTACTCTAGTGTCCAAGGACTTGTTTATTAACAGAGTAAGTACTATAAATATCATTCCCATGAATGATATAAAAAAGTACAGCGAGAAACACAAGCGAAGCTATTATATTTTTCATGAATTTTCCGCAAGTTTCAGATACAAAAAACGTAGACGGTGTTCATAGCGCCATCTCGTGGATTATCTAGCAAACAATTGAATTCAAAACAAATCTTGACGCATTATAGTTTGAAAAGATTTCGCTAGATGTCTATGTAAATGATTCAACCCGTTTATTGTAGATGGCGTTATTTTAAAGTAAGCAGC
This sequence comes from Heliothis virescens, assembly GCA_002382865.2. Taxonomy (NCBI): domain Eukaryota; kingdom Metazoa; phylum Arthropoda; class Insecta; order Lepidoptera; family Noctuidae; genus Heliothis; species Heliothis virescens. The sequence goes on along the minus strand of NWSH02000329.1, from coordinate 3,997,731 downwards.
AGGCATTTAAAAAGATGGCTTGTGGAAACATTTTTCATTCTTCCTTCCTATGCTTCTCACTAACAAATTGTGTCTCTATTCAATGTTAACTATATTGACACTTAAATAAATGAATTTCAAAGTAAACGAATAGAAAAAAGTCAGGACACTTGATAAATAATTACATGAACAATATTAAAGTAGTGTCAGTATGCAGTCATGTAACATGCCTTACAAACACAACACACATTTCATCTATTTGTTATTGGTGTCAAAACATTTTGCTAATGTGAATTTTCCCTGTTTGTATATATTGAAAATTAAAATGTTTTAAAATAACTCGTCCACAATAAGGAATACCAGTACTTACAAGACGTATCCAGTTGTATCTACTGTTCTACGTAAATATATAATTTGAGGTTATATGAACACTGAAAGTTAGCAACAAAGACCGCATAAACCGTAATATCTCACGATGTCCAACCAAAATATAGAAGAAACAATCCTTAAATATGAGAATTTCATCAACGACGTGCTTAAAAACGACCTGCGTCAACTAGAATTACGTCTTGAACACGTAAACGCCGACATTGCCGACTCAATTCAACAAAAGCATACACTAAAGGTCATCACGGATAAGGAAATACATCCAAACGGCTTCAAATCTCAAGTTAATTTAGGCTGCAACTTTTTCATGGAGGCTTCAGTCGTGGATACATCAAAAATGTTGATGAATATTGGACTTAATCATTATTTGGAGTTCACTGTTGCAGAAGCTAATAAATACTTAGATGTAAGAATTAAGGCGTTTGAGAGCAAGGCTAAGGAGTTACAAACGAAAGCCGCGGAGACGAAGGCTCATATAAAGCTGATGTTGTTTGGTATTGGCGAGTTACAGGATAAAGCGGTGAAAAGCTGATCATTGGGCTGTATATAGTTTAACTTTTATACATTGTGCCAGAGTCACTGATATCTGTAATATTTTGATATATTTTAATGATTGTAAAAAGTGGCATCAGAAAAGTACCGGCTTGTACTAGGTTTAAACCATCATTATGCGTACAGTTATTGCTAGTACTACTGTTTGTAATTAGGTGGATTTAGTTTAAGGATATTTAACTGTAAAGTCATTGTTATAGAACTTTTGTAAAGTTGTTATAAAATCTAATGTTTTTGTTACTTTTTGTAAGAAATTCAGCTATCACATAATCACATCATGTTTTATTATCTATTGGGTTAGGCTTATCATAAAAATATTCATTGTCATGGTCTAAAATTATTTGTTTAAGAGAGTTTTAGAGAGTAAAATACTCATTATATTGAATTATTTGCTCTGCGTCTGTTTGCATTAAAAGAATTTGTTATGTAAAGAATACTTTTTCGAAAGAATGTTATGGCTTAGCTCTAGTTCTTTATTTTGTTAAAATTAAACTTAAGTAATAAGCGAGTAAACATGTTTTGCATGGGCCTAAAGTATGTATTTTTGATGACATTTATTAATAACCAATGAGACTTTGTAGAATAACTATTTCAGAACCTTTAAGGTCTGAGATATACACATTAAAAATAAAATAAAAATGAACTTCTGTTAGGAAAATTATTATTTTTATGACATGGGTTTCATTTCTGCTCAGCTATATGAAGAAGTAGGTACCTATTAAGTTATGATACCTTGTACTACTTGTAAATTAATTTGTAAGTTTGTCTTATCCAGTCAAACATTAACCTCCCTGTATTGTGATAAGGTTGTAAATCTATTGCAGGACAGATTGTGGTAATTTGAATTGTTGTCGTCTATACTTCTGCATCACCTCTATTAATGTGCAAACATTAACTAAAATCACTTTAATTTCTTTCTCTTGCATTCAAGATATTACTAATTCCTGAATTTATAGTCGTCTCGGTTGTTTTAGTTAGTTTGTTGCATTTTCCATGAGTGCCTAATAGTTACGTTAAATATCGCTAGAGGCGCTACTGTCGCAAAGAACTCAAAATATGGAAAATTATCTTAAAAAAAATGTCTTAAAAAACTTTTAAATTTTATTATTCGTAAATTCTATTTGATTTTGAAAGGTATTCTTTGGCAATTAACTCGTCTATTCCGGTCTAAGAAGCCTTTTAGAAAAGCACTTCAGCCAATCTTAAAGCCCTTCTTTTTAATCGACAAAAAGTGAAGATCTTAATTACAAATCAGTCCTTAGACTTTTATGGCCGCCCCATACACTTGTAACAAGTCTATAAAGAATCGAGTGGCTACTTCAGACTTATTACTTGGGTCCCTTAGGTCTTAAATACCATAATCAGCTCAAAAGTCGCTGTCCTAAGCGCTTAACGACAAATTAGGGTTAATTTGAATATTTGATAAGTCTCAAGATACAGGGGTTGATTATTAACCAATTGGGTGGAAACAACTTGAATAAAATTAGCATTGAATGATACAATTAGGGTTGACTAATTCATTTTGTAGGGACTTTACGAAGTTAATTGCATTGATGATTTTAGTGGCTATAGTTGATTTTGGCTTTAAAAAGATGCAGTAAGTAGGTACCGGTAATTTATTTAAAGAAAAATGCCAGATTGCTTTGTTTTGAAAAAGAACAACAGCTTTATATTAAACTAGCTTTTGCCCGCGACTTCGTACGCGGATCCTGTTTTTTTTTTTTATATAAAAACCTTCCCTCGATCTGTACAAACATTTTAAGACCAAAATAAGCCCGATCGGTCCAGCTGTTCTTGAGTTATGCGCTTACCAACACATTTAGCGATTCATTTTTATATATAAGATATCGTGGCTATTAGAGTAATAATTCTAAAACAACGAGGCGATTCGAGAAGTTCTTTAATTTTTGTATGTCAATAGGAAATGTCAGGTAAGGATCAATGGAGATTTCCATGTTTTAGAAAGTCGATATTATAGAGTCCACAAAATCGACTTTCTGAAATGATCGGAAAACCACCCGCAAATTCGAATTCTTAGTCGAGGTCTTTTTCTATATCGCACTCGGGGCAAGTTCTTCCCATACCTGGACAAAATAAAGACTATGTTACTCGGAATCAAAAAAAGATAGCGCACTGTATTTACTTATAAGACTAAAATTTTGTTTACCTATATTTTACAATTAATAAAGACTTCGACTTTGAAATAGTCCAGCTTCCCAACAGTGAAAGAATTATTGAAATCGGTTCTGTAGCCTTAAGTTCGGGTACAAATAAACAAAATTTCCCTTTTGAATAAGTTGAGATTGTACGAAAAGTGTCACTAATCAATCTAATACTTTTCGTCTGATTATTTTCAAGTCAATATGTGGGCCGATCCCGGCGGCACTGCAATGCCGGGCCGACCCGTGACGGGAGTGGAGCGAGCCCCGAACATCCCGTCAGCTTACAAAAATCAGTTTAATATACTGGTTCCTCAGTGAGGAAACTTTCAGATATTAAGCTGAAAAGAACAGATACTACACTTTGATCTTAGCCAAAAGGCCGAGAAGCGATACCGAACTATAGTAACCGGGGAGGGTCATTCGATCGCGGAGAATCTTAACACCGCGATTCAGAAACGAGCGTGAATTGCACAGTGACATCTGTTGGCGAGACGGGGAACTAATGTTTCAGTCAGCTTGTATCGTAATGACAGTTTTACGACACGACGATAGTGGCGCCATCTCGTGGATGTCTGGAATGCGTTAGGTTTTGATAAGTACCAATAAAGTTGGTTTAGTGCTAACCGCTAAGGTTAAGTGTAAGGACCTAACTTAACTGACATAAGTCGCTATGAGTAAATACACAATAATATGTAGCACAATGAGAAAACTCGTCATTTTCTATTTATACTGACTATAATTTTCTAAATGTGCTTATTGGTATCAATCTGTCTTCGCACGATAATTCTTCCATTATTATATTGGAATTTATTAAAAAAAAATAACACGTGGTGGAACTTGGAAAACTTGTAATTTTCCTGAAATTTTCATGGAAGCATTGTTGCAGTTGTTTTTTTTTAAATGAAGAATACATAGTGTTAAACCGTATCTTTGTGTACAGTATGACACCTACAGACAAAATGCAAAGCGACATATATTGCAGTTCCCATGACAGTGATGCACATAGCACAGTGCTTTATAGCGCTTACTATGTGGACAAAAAAATATCATAGAAATAATAGTTCCAAATCCATATATATTTTTTCTATCATGTTATATTTCTGAGGTTTTCTAGTTTGAAAAATTCTAGCCTCTTGGGTACGCTTCCAGTGGGCAGCGATGAAGAGGAGTTTTTTGATGCCGTATTTTAATATTTATTTCATATGTATTAGAGAATTAGATTAGATAGTAAGGTATATGTAAATATTTAAGATAACTGAAAGCTTATGAACCAATAAAAACTTTAGCCGTTTGAAAAATTATTATCAATGCTACAAAGGGAGAAAGGTAGTCAAGAAATAAAAGACCATATTCAAATAAAAGCTTAGCTTTATTACTCGTTATATTCACGAAGAAACATCCCTCTCTGGTATCAACAAGTCTCCATGCTGACAATGCTAGTAGAGATACAACTTAATGTTCCACCGTACCTACTTCCTTCCATTCAAATTTTGATAATTTTGATCAACAGATTTTTGAAACCGCCAATTTGTATGCCAATAAACGAACGCAATTTGCAACGAGCAACCGGCCGAAGCCGGCTCTCACAATTTAGATACAATTTTATTCTCATTCACAATAATTCCACTTTATGTCTAATACACCAAACAGTGGTTAGATCCTAAAACATTCACGGACAAAGACACACGCTCGTAAATTATAAGCATTATGACAATGTGATATTATATTAATGTATAAGTATTGTTGTAGTATTAAGAACCGTAATAATTAATGCGTAGTTAGGTTAGGTTAGTTTCCTGACATCAGGTATGACTTGTCTGAGGCCCACAGATTACAATAGTGACCCGCTATCAGCCATTCTAACACAAATACCGAAGAATCGTTTACAATTTTTTCCACTTTTTCACCTTAAAATTGCTTTTAAATTTATCTTTTTTACATCCAGAACCATATAAACATCTTTGAGTTATTTATATATTTTTTTACCTATATAACCGGCCGGCCGCGCCGCTGCCCCTCAGTCGCGCCGCTCAACTTTTTATTTACAAATGGTTAATGCTCCTAAACGTTTTATATCCGACGCTATTCTTAAAATTAAATACAAAAAACGCATGACATTCTAAATTTACCTAATGTTCCATTTTGTCACCGCTATAATTTATGAATTTTGACCTTTACACCAACTTTAGAAATATTCAATACAAAAATACTCTTTTTGAATAAAATTTTATACACGACTCATTAATATCGTAGGCGCGTACCGGGGGCGGTTGCGCGGGCGCCACAAAAGAAAAGCTTTGAGCCTCGTAACCTTAACATCATGAAATTTGTACTAAATATATCAAAACAAGCGGACGCGGGCACTTAACACTTAGCCGAAATGCGAGGATACCGAAATGACGCCTAAACACTAGTCAAAATTTTTCAATTTATTAATGACACATCACCTTTTGTCCAGCTCACGATCACAGAGGGCCGAAACGTGTCGTGTTGCGAACAAAAAATATTGCGCCACTATCAAAAATAATTTTGTATTTTTTAAATTTTGTCACTAATTTTATCACTGGCGTCCGCGTCCGCTCGCTATAGTTTACAAATATATTATAAAAATGCCGCCACGTTATGGACTGTGGCTCGCCAAACTAAATTAACACATTACATACGAACACACAATACAGAACTGAACGTGTATCGCTGTTACCAATGAAGACCACAAGGATATTTAAAATATTGTTTGAAACCCACTACAGTATGGTTAATCTCGAATATAAAATTATGAACGCTGATCCCGTGTCGTGGGACGTATGTTACGTTCACATACTTTTACAATTTGGGCGTTCGAGCTTATCTTACTAAATTTTATTGATAAGCGTCGGCAGTATTTTGTTTCAAGACATCCTAATAGTATATCCGTGCTCAATTTTTGTCATTTTTATGAGATAATATATATATATTATTAAGAATGATACTTATTTTCATAACTACCTAAACTTCAGCAATTTCCCTTATTGATTTTTCACGTATAGAAAAGTTGATACAGCTATTTGGTAAATCTAAATGTCCTAACCTCCAAAAAATGAAACGCTACATACAATAGAGTCTATTACAATTTCGAAAATTTAGGAACCATAATACCCAAACGTGAAACCGAATACTTTCTACATATATTGTTTTTTTTTATTTATAATTAATTTTGAAAATAATTACAATATTTATTTCATTTTACATTGATAATCCAAACATTTTCGTAGACGGATTCCAAAATACTAAAAGTGTAAAGCAAAAACTTTAGATAAGTACATTTTAGTGAAACATAAATAAACTATCATCTAGATAAAGAAAACAATGAGAAATGACGCCGAAACGGGCAATTTCAATAAATCTACATACATATTATTATATATAGATACAAACATGAGATTTAAAGTCAACACCGAATTTTGTACTTTTTCTGCGGGATTAGCCCCCATGATCACTGTGGACTAAATATTTCGATGTTTCAAACTTGAGTCTTAATTTTTTTATTAAATTTAGAAAAATTGTCAACCGATAACTTACAAATAATTGAACATCGAATAAATTTAAAAATATCGGCTCGATCGCATGTTATATCCATTGTGGTCTTGTTATATTGCACAGTGAGTCACTCAAGTATAAAATCCGGACAAAAATTGCATTAAATTACATAAATTTATAAGTACATATTCTGAGTTTTGACCTTGAAACAATACTGTAGTAAAACATTTTAATACGGCTCCAAGTATCTGCAAATTACGGCATGTCGGTTGATAACTGTTGATGGGAAATCAATACATTTCTATTGTAATATGTGTAGTGTAGCCTGCGTAACATTTCTATTAGATATGAAGAAATCTATGGAGAGATCGGAATAACGAATTCATTACTTACTATACAAGGAATTAATCGGTAAATGTCAGTTTAGAGCTAACAAGTGGGCTGTGATAATTAAACAACTACCGTACCGCTAGTGATCTTAACAATACATGTGCTTAGGAATACTTGTCATCAATTCCGTTATCCTATTCAGATAGTGTAACACTTCTCAGCTCTAAAGCGCCAGTGCCTATGTTACGGAGAAACAAACAACATGTAACAAAATACAATCGTAAACGTAACATTGAACGCTGCTCGATCTCGAATAAGCCCAGGGACGACTGTGTACCTGCCTGATAAGTGGAAACTTAACCCGGGCTATTGTCTGAGGGTGGGTGTGGGGGGGCGCGTCGCCGCGCCGGGGACAATTTCCAAAATAAAAACCGGTATTCCGAACGGGGGGAGGCTGCGTGATAATCTATGTGTCGATGTCTCAAAAACTTCAGTATCTCTAACTGTCACCTAACCTGAGCTACTAAGCACACCAGTCGACGCCTGGTCCATCCTAAACTGAGGTACTCTTATATTATCGTAATAGTTCAAAATGGTTACAAATGAAAGGATAACAAACGTGTAATATCAAATGAAGTATGCTTACTTGCTTAGCTAGGGCCGGCCGGCCTCCCGCGCGGTTACGTACATGGAAATTAGGATGGTTTAAACATTTGTACAATTATGCAAAACAATAGATATTTTCCAGTTTTGTCTATTGTCTCTTAACTTATACCATTAACGCTAAGATAGTTATTCGATATTATCTCATCTGTATTAAAACTATCGTTATTATGTACAAATGGCTATACATTTCTGTACAACTATCTATCTTATCGTGTTATACCTATTTGAGAAGCGAAATAATGTTTGTATCTGTTTGTCCTGTCAACTGAGGATGTGAACTGAAAGTGTGACCGCGTGGCGGGCTGGCGGCCGGCAACTACATGATATAACAAATACATCGAGATGCGTCTCTGCTGGCGCCGGCTGCCCGACGCTCACCGTCCGTCACCTGGAGTCGTCTCGCGCTTACTGTCACCCACCGTCGGGGAGCCAGCGACCAGCAGGTCGCGCTACATATATCTACGAATCAAACTAATTATTCTTCTATAGTATAATAGTAAGTGTGTGTATGTATACTGTCGTTCGATACGGGCGAACTGGTGCGTGCGCGGGCGGCGGTCCGCGGGCGCTACGCGGCGGCCCCGGTTGGGCGGCTAGGTCTATTGAGGGCCCTTTATGTATTTAATTTCTTTTTTTTCGTAAAAAATCAATATTTCTTTTGAAGGCACTTCTGTTCGGACGAGGTGGCCCAGTGCGAAAAGGTTTACTGTTGGATGCCAAATAATGTAGCTGTAATTTTGAGAATTTGGATGTTTTTTTGGGATTTAGATCTATTGTATTGCGTTGCCTTCAACTATTGCTGCGGTTTGGATGTGAGTCAAATGTCTATGTGCTTGATAGCCGCCGCGAAGCGCTCGCCTGCCGAGTGCGGGAATCACTGTGGGATAAATTAACTAAACCGTAGTCAAAAATTATACGTAGTATTAAAAGAAAATGAAGAATGTTACAGTTTGCCTTATCATTATCGGATATATGGTGTGTATTGTGTATGAATATGGATAATATTAGATAAAGTAATGCCTTGATTAACGTGTGGGAGTGACGGCCCGCACTCGCTTGATGGTGTAGAGAAGCCCGCGCATGCTTTCAGAAAGTAGTATTATCTAACAAATAAACTTAACCCTAATCCGGAGCGGTACGGAACCCGCACATTCCGGACTAACTGAACTTGCGATCCGAACATTGCCGAAATATTGTAAATACAAACAAGGATGTTTACATTAATAGTCACTTAAGATGTGTAATCTTTTCGAATTTTGTGTCTTCATTATATTTTATTCTATTGATAAATCCTCTGCACGAACATAAAACCGGCTATCAGTATAAAAATAATCTTTAAATTCTTTGTTTGTGGATCGAAAAATAACCCTGCTCTATTGTACTAATTACTATGGTTAACTTTAATTAATTACTCCTAAAATAAGTATGACGAGGTAAAGGTTGACAATTTCCGGCCGCGCGAAGCGAGCCTTCAACGTAAATACTACCAGGGATAAACTTACTAAAGCATGCTCCAAAGGACAAGGAAACCAAGGAGAAACCAAAAATAAAAACAACAAAAAATTCAAAACTTAAGCAATTAATATATTAATCGTTTTTTTCCTTAAAGAATAAATCAATAAATGATTTTAAGATATACACAACTATAAAAACCATTTTAAGATAATACTTAATAATAATATAATAATAATTATATATAGCGAAATATATTATGTGCAGAAATAAAATTCTAGGTGACTTAAATTTTCTCTTACTCGTAATAACCTAATGAATTTTCTAGTAGAGCGTTATTTGTGGCACGGCGGTGACCGCGCCACTCGACGTCCAACGTACAAATCCAAAATTTCTTTTAATAATTTAATTTAACTTTTTTTATCAATAATTTTGAATCTGAAGGCCTAAATGCGAGTGTCGTAAAATTTTGGTGTGCGAAACAATCGTCCAATGATTTGTTTTTCTTTCTTTTTTTTAAATATAATTTAGTTTTTTGCCGAAACAATGTGCGTCGCGTCGATTTGGCGTTCACTCCAACTGCTCGAGGAAGTTCGGCGACTTGAAGTACTCGGGAACTGGGTCGTCCAGTCGCGAGATCACCTTATAGATAGACTTCTTCCAGCTCTGTTCCGCGTCCTTCCCGCCTTGGATGGCGCGGAAGAACTCTCGTAGTGTCTGTTCAACCACATATCTGAAGTTTGGTGGTACCTGAAATCGTAGGAAAGGCGTACTTAGAAACCAGTTCAAAACAGTCTTCGTTTGTCTTTGTATGGCTTTTTGGTAATTTATAGTATGTATCGATGAGTTATTAAAGTGTTCTTTGTTAAAATAATATGCGATGCTCACCTCAATGTGGTTGTTTCTGTTGTAATGCAGGTTGAGCACCCTGTACAGCTCGGAGTCACCTGCTACATGCAGGTCCTCCGCCGTCTTCAGACCTTCACTGATGGCCTGTCGCGCATACTTTTCCATCTGGATGTAGTAGAATTCCCTGTAAAGAACAAACAGTAACTGTGAGATAAAAGAAAAAATCTAGTGGGAGACGCACGAATCAGTCTGTTCTCTACAAATAAAATGTTGATGAAGCTTGGCTAACGAGTTCTATAAAAAACTTTATACGTATCTACACCGTGACACTTCACGGCACAATGAAAATAAAAAGCCCTCGAATACCGTCGAGAGCGGGAAAGGATTTGATTAGCCATTTTCGCTCTCTCGGCGTCGCATCGCTCCGCTATCTTCGCTCCGGTTCGCTTACGAGAGCGAGTTGAGCGAATCGAGAGTCTCGCGAGGCTAATTACTTACGAGTTCGCATTCAGACAAGCTAATTCGGTTTTTCACGTTCCTGCAAGTGACGAGCTAGTTGCTGGGGGTAATTTTATGAGCTTTTTTAGGGTTACGTTTCACAAAAAAGTCGGTTTAATTACGAAAGCGGCCTAAAAAAGTGGTTAGGATGAAAATCTTTTAGATACGAGTTATGCATAGGATTTGATAGAGATCAAATGGATTTACGTAAATATGATCCACCATAAACGCTAAACAAAATATGTTCTTTTTGTAAAAATAATAAACATATTCTTCGAATAATTTAAAGGCACGCGTCAAACAAAATTAGCGCATAACATGACACTCATATGTCAATGAGCACGGATCATCTCTAAACCTCTCGTGACACTCCTCTCGCTCGCACACCGGGGCTTCTATTATTTTTTAATTGGCACTTCACGCGATATCGCAGCCTTACTAATTGAATAAGTAAATGAAGTGTCTAAATAATTAGATGTCTTTTTGGCTGGCGCGGGAGGCGGTGTAACCACTGTGCAATTTTAAGTCAGTCTTGAAAGTCATGTAATTGGTCTTTTTACCTTTAGTTCTGTTTTTCTTACTTATTTTTTTTTTAAGTATGAGTAACAGTAATTTACTTGTTAGTCATATCTGTAAGTCATTAGTTAGTCATGCGTTCGATATTAAAATTATTGATAAGTCAATGGGACACACGTTTTAATATCTCAGTTTGAACCATTGACACATGTGGGGTGTCATATGTTTCATAAGTGGTTGTTATTTTAATGAAAGTAATTACTGTATATTAATAGCTTCGGACTTTTGGACTCTGGATATTGTTAAGAGAAATGTTAGTCAGTCAAGTGACACATAGAACCGAATTGGGAAGTTCCAGCGATCTTTCTGTTACAGTCGAAATTAATAGCAGGTTTATACTGCCAATTTGTTTTTGAAATGCGATAACTTAAAGCATACTTTCAAAATGATTTGGAAGTCCTTATCTTTGATGTGTTTTATGGCTACAAAATTCGTCTTTTTGGGAAGTCGTTTAAAAATAGTTCTTTCAAAACTTTTCACAGCTATTTGTAGTTTCGTTTATCGATGTTTTCGATACTGATCGACGTAAAAGTGACGTATTAGTAAGCGGTAAACGTACACACGCTTAGGTTATGCTAATCAAATGCGGGCTAGCGATTGCAAAAAGAAAAAGTTCAGCCTTTTACGTAAACAAGATAAATGAACCTAGTTTTAAGAATAATTTCGATTTGAAATTAATTTGTACTTGCGTAACGTGTTTCTGGGAATTTGCCCACTGTGCAGTATCGTGGCTTTTACCCTAATAATGTAATTGCAGTTATTACCAAGAAATGGTGTTTGTTTAATACAAATTTGATACATGCAGCTATAAATAAATTGTTATTTCTAATTTTGTTAGTAATAACGTCGTAAGCAATAGCTGCTGACTTAACGAGCAAGTTTTAAATAAAACCGTTGACTGTGGGAATCAGCTGTTACATTGTTCACACAATCTACCCTTGTAAGAATATTTTTGGCGAAAAAGTTGCAAAGAAATATAACACCTAAATCTTACACGGTAAAGTAGCAAATTCCGTAACACCATGCATTTACAATTGACAAAATTTGACATAGGTAGAGATAGGATTTTGAACTTTAGTGCTGTCGTGATAGAGTAGGTATTTGTATGGTTGTAACAGCTATTGTTGTTTTCTTAAGGATTCGCATCTTGCCTACCTGGACCCTAACGTCTTGGGGTATTGTTTGATAGATTTTTTGCAGAAGTTCCTTTTCTTTGATTGTAACGGAATCGAAAGTCGGGTGTCTTAAGACGTTGAAAGAAGATTGTAAAAATCGTTTGTGTTAAAAATTCTCAAACTTGGCAAAATGACCATGGTTTTGAGAGATAAGAAGAAAATTATGACTACAACATTCTATTTTAATTATTTTTTTATTGTTGACCATGTTTTCGTTCTATATTTTGTTTGATGGTTTTTTACATTCCTATATTGTGTGCGATTAGTTAAGAAATTGTTACCAATCTTTATATTAGCACAATAACTACATTTGTTTCTCAAACACAATAAAAATCAAGATTGACTCCGAATATTTTGCTTTGACACCATTTAAACCACCATTAGGGTGGCTTAACATTGTCAGCGATATACCCGGGGATTTCTTGAGTAAATCGAGTCTCCCCTCAAGAAAGCGATTTGATTCCCGTGTGAAACTACCAGGACACAGATCAAGAAATATTACAGAAGCGACACAATTTTATTATGTACAGACAGTAGATCAACGTACCCGAATTTCAAAATTTACTAACTGAACATAACCCTTCCAATATTGTGATAAGCTTGAAAATCTATTGCCGAAATTTGACAAATTGTTGTAGGTTGATTGGCTGGCGTCTGTATCAACTACATGTATTTAGTAAAGCATCTATTTTTAATAATAATTGAGTTTTTTTTTACATAGACTTATACGTTGACGAATTTTCCTTGTACCTATGTATCTAAGGAAACTATGGATTTCTTCATAGCGCCGTTACGTCGTTTTCCTTAACTAAAATGAAATATTGGTAATTCCAAATTCGTATGTTGTTATGTAAATACCTATTCCGTCTCTAAATATAGGTGTAATAATACTTTAGGAACTGTTATTGTCGTTCTTTCACACGGCAGCGCTGCGATTGGAACAATGGGCTTTTCAAGTTGTCGCGTCTTAAGTATTCTATAGTCTATGTCCAAGACGTTACTTGGGGATCATACATTTTTTTCTGGTTTCTTTTCATCCCTTCTCATTGTTGTTGAACGTGGTTTTTTGTGTTAACTCAAACTCGACTTCTGAGATTTTGGTAATATCCGTTAGCATTGATTTGGATATCTTTTCTTAAGAATATTTGTAACGATTGAGAAAAAATTCCCTTTAGAAGATTCATGGTGTTATAATGTATTTTAAGAACAAAATAAACTGCACCGAGGTAAAGTCCATTTTATCACAGTTAAGTACCTACAGTTAAAATTAAAAATTACAACTTCACAAAACATTTTCAGTTACTATAGTAATTAAAGAAAATGAAACCCATAAAACGGTTGATTAGCATACAAGCAAGTATGTAGGGCAAAGAGTCGATGGCGATCTTTATTTCCATAGCTTACGGTGCTTCGCGATGCGGGCGCACGCGCATACCGCTAACCGATAACACGGGGTAAGAACCTCTATACTTCAAGAGTTTCTATTAGAAAACTGTGGAAAACTGCAGTTTTTATTAGTACTTCCCCTTGTACTAAATATTTGAAAGAAAAAAATGGGACTGGTTTTCGTTAAGGTAAAGTTTTTACCTAGGAGTGGAAAGTATTAGCCACTGTGGGTACAGAACAAATCGAAGATTCTACCTAATTTCAGCAGCAAATTATTGTATATTTAAAATTATTAATTATTAATGTATATTTTGTACCTAAATTAAAGACCGACCTTGACGCATAATTGTACATTTTATTAAACATTTTCAGTGAACATACGTAAGAGAATTGGCACATACTTCCTTTGTCCTATATAACTTGTAAGGAATTGAGATAATAATACTACATTTACAAATATATTACGCTTTATTATTTCATTTGTTACGTTTTTCCTTATGATACGAAGATTGTTAAGAATTTTAATTAAGGACGTAGTTCCTTTGGATATACTTATATAGGTATGGGGGAAATACAGAGCAGGTCATTGTTTTATACAATGTATAGAATTATTATAGCTATAGACAATGGCTTAAAATATAATGCAAGAATAGGTTTTGTTTAAAAAAATAGAATATTTGTGGATTGTGTGTCTTATTATTTTTGTTTGAAAGGAAGGAAAAGGATTGTTATTTTTCAGCAGATAGTTAGTAAACTTCGTGTTTCTGATTATTTTCAAATTATAAGAATTTATAACGTTGAATTGAAAGCAATCATTGAACGAATCCAATTCATTCTTCATTCCATTTACGAACGGATTAAATTCTCATCATTACACTGTACCATTACAGGTAGATATATCTCTTCAAAACCCGGCAGACCAGTGCATGCCAAACTTTAACAGCTGCCAAAAAGCTCATAAAATTTCAGCATAACTACGCACGTTTGGGCGAAAATAAAAACAAAAAAAATACAAGTAGTTTCCAGACGTTTTTCAACGGACTTCGAAAAACACACTCATTTCGATCGTTCACAAATACAATAGTTATTAAACGTGATACACGGACTAAAGGCCAGGTATTACTGTATATGTAGATCAGGTGTGTGTGTGTGGGTGTTTCGTTAGTGTGTGTGAGTGGACGCCGTCCAGGTTTGGAGGAGCACGGGAGAATGCGCCGACAGACTGCATTTTACAGAGCGTCGCGATTACAGACACGGCAGTTTTTTTTTTGTTTTTTTTTTGCGACGAAAATTGTAGCATTGAATTTGTTTTTTTTTGGTATTTGGTTATGGATTATTTGAGGTGTTATTACAAATTTAAATTGAAGATGAGGTATTACAGATAAAAATTGGATTTAACTTGGTAAAGTTGCTTTAGTAAAATTGTAGTAAAAGTCATTCAGATTTGCCTTTACACAATACCTGAGAAAATACAATGTTTACTTCATCGACATCGACATTAGATAACTACTTAAAAACATCTGTAAGTTACTTTAAAAAACTACTATTATGTCGATAACTCAACAATCCACTCAACTCATAGAACATCTTAAATCACTCCACAAAAACAAAACGTCGCATCTGCATTTACCGTGGTCTATGAAAAAAAGTTGGCCGGCGTTGCCGCACACATGCTCAGAACGCACACACAGACAACTAAGAGCGAGTAAACTAATACCAGGCTGGATTAATGCTTCAGTTAGTGAAAAAACTTTTTTTCAGACTGCGCCGTCCGACACAGGGCCGTAATCAGACGGTGGAAAATGTGCAAATTATGATATAATGAGTATGTTGGTCGACTCGAGAATAATGTGCTGTTGGATACAAAAACAAAAGTTTGAAGTTTTGCGGTGATGTTTTGTCGTGTTGTGTAGGTACGGAGCATGTCGTTATTTATGTTTGTGAGATGTTTTCTGAAAGAACTGACTGTCTTGAAGAGAAGTCTTATATGTTTTATATCGTTGTGGTATGAGGAACTGTCAAAAAATGCGATTAAAACTCATGAACAGTTCGGGAATTTTTGAGAGACTGTTTTTCCTTATAAAAATATGTATTAATTTTGATTTATAGGTACCTAAATTTCGAAACACATACCGTTTTAATTACGTTTTAATAATACTTCAGAAACAACTTTTATTGCTTTTTTACGACTGCGACTTAAGTGAAAATTGTTTTTCAAGTCACGGTTGATGCGGGTGACATATCTATGGCAACAGCTTGCGCATGGGCAACTTTCTCGCGAAATCAATACGTTATCATGCAAAAACTTACGGGAAAACCAAATACCGTTGTCCACAAATAAGCATGAGGTTATAAATACCATCGATTTACCATAAACTAAGGAAAAACATAGTCGTTATCTCGATATTTAGAGTTTTCATTTTGTATCGGTTTAATTAACGCTAAAATGACCGCTAAATGGTTATTATTATCTTGTTATTGTCGCGATTACCTAACATATCTAATGTGAATAATAAGTGTTTATTTTAACATTTACCGATTTTACCTTTTTCAGATAGGTACCTAATAATAGAAGTGGTATGTTATTTTACTGAACTTATGATTCAATTGTTAGTCATTTAGGTAAAATGTACACTTACCATTTTAGTTTATTTTTAAAAACATGACATACATAACCGTCTTACATAATCGAAGTTCTAAGTCCGTCCCTGTCAATCGTCTCCCTCCACGCTGACCCGTCTGTCTTGTACCCCAGGCTTCAAAAGTTCAGCTCATTTGAGTGGCTGCAGAGATTTTATTACCCCAACTACTCGCTTCGGTATTAAATCTTTTTTCGAAAAAAAAGGGTTAAACGTACGCGTTGCCTTTTAAGGGCCACATAAAGCTGACCATTCACGGTTCCTTGATCGCTGAATTAGTTCGTTAATTACAGTCGGGAGACAGTTTCAAAACAGTTTTTCGAGTGTCACTTTATTATGAGACTGTTTGTGAATGTCCGGCTTTATGTTAGAGGTCTGCGTTTGACTGTACATGTACCTACCTATGTGTATTTTTATTGTGAAATTACAGAAATTAACGAAAAACTGAAAAATGACACTACTCCATTTTTTTCCTTCCCATATTTTAAAAGAAAAACTGTAGAACCATCGATCACAATAAGCACTCCACGCGACACGGAACTCTGAATAAAAAAAAAGACATTTCATAAGTTTCGCATCACCCTGTATTAATATACAGGGTGTGTCTAACGATAATTACTTTAATGCGACTAGATATAAGCTTGCTTGCTGTTTGTACTTAAGTTTATTTCCCTGGGGCTGTGATCATTGCCACTCGTCAAGATTTTACTATTATTTCGTTTATTTTATATGTCAATAGAAATCTTTGTTATTTTGTGTGCAGTTAGTGGTTTATAGGACATTTTTAGATTATAGATATAATTAAGACCAACACGGTCTATATATATTTTTTTGATAGTTAAATAAAAACTTTTATTGTTGTCATTTTTCAATATTATATGTATTTCACGACAAGAAATAAACATCTTAAGATATTCAATATAACATATTTTCCTTAAAACCTTCACATTTATAAACCGTTATAAAAGAAGCACACGTTATAAAAAATACTAACAAAGACAAAAGCTATAATTAGGCGAGGTACCTGCCTATTATATTTAGTTCACACGACACACGACACTATAATAAATAAAAACTTTAACATTCTCGTAAACGTAAGGGCAGGTTATACATATTAATTAATTATGTCTTAGGGCGGGTCTGCGACTTGTCGCACTTTCCTAATTTCCCATGTGGATACAGCCTACCACACCTTTTTACCTTCACCTGTATGATTCCTTACGAATAAGTTTTTTTGTTAGTAAAAACTTACATCAAGATATTGCGACGAAATAAGAATTCCCATTTCGTTAGGTAACAGAATGGGAATTTGATAATAAATTGAAAAAAAAAGTTTTGTTAAAAGTATTTGAAAAATTACCTAAGATTAAGAAAAATGCGGTTTTATATTGGTTAAAACTTATATAGAATTTTCTTCATGGTTTCGTGATATTAACTGTACGTAGGTATACATTTTATCCTTGAGACGCAGTTGCATGATACACTGTATGCTCAAGGTTTTATTATTGTTCTTAATTAATTAGCTACGCGATACTCTTGTTTACATAATTGTCAGTGCCTTAATTAAATAATTGAAAATTATAATGATATTTCATGTTTGATACTTATGAATTATAGAATTTAACTTTTGAAAGTTGTTACTGTGAATTTGGGTTAAATATTTTAAGTTTTTTTAGACCATTTTATTTCTAGAAATGGTGCTTTTTGTGTTGAAGTCCTTATTAATGCTATTCCCATATAAATTATCATTGCAACATTTCTGTAATTCGTCGAATGTCGAGTCACATTAGATTACAAAGTACAAACCATATATCTTATATATAAAAATGAATCGCTAAATGTGTTGGTAAGCGCATAACTCAAGAACGGCTGGACCGATCGGGCTTATTTTGGTCTTAAAATGTTTGTACAGATCGAGGGAAGGTTTNCCTAACATATCTAATGTGAATAATAAGTGTTTATTTTAACATTTACCGATTTTACCTTTTTCAGATAGGTACCTAATAATAGAAGTGGTATGTTATTTTACTGAACTTATGATTCAATTGTTAGTCATTTAGGTAAAATGTACACTTACCATTTTAGTTTATTTTTAAAAACATGACATACATAACCGTCTTACATAATCGAAGTTCTAAGTCCGTCCCTGTCAATCGTCTCCCTCCACGCTGACCCGTCTGTCTTGTACCCCAGGCTTCAAAAGTTCAGCTCATTTGAGTGGCTGCAGAGATTTTATTACCCCAACTACTCGCTTCGGTATTAAATCTTTTTTCGAAAAAAAAGGGTTAAACGTACGCGTTGCCTTTTAAGGGCCACATAAAGCTGACCATTCACGGTTCCTTGATCGCTGAATTAGTTCGTTAATTACAGTCGGGAGACAGTTTCAAAACAGTTTTTCGAGTGTCACTTTATTATGAGACTGTTTGTGAATGTCCGGCTTTATGTTAGAGGTCTGCGTTTGACTGTACATGTACCTACCTATGTGTATTTTTATTGTGAAATTACAGAAATTAACGAAAAACTGAAAAATGACACTACTCCATTTTTTTCCTTCCCATATTTTAAAAGAAAAACTGTAGAACCATCGATCACAATAAGCACTCCACGCGACACGGAACTCTGAATAAAAAAAAAGACATTTCATAAGTTTCGCATCACCCTGTATTAATATACAGGGTGTGTCTAACGATAATTACTTTAATGCGACTAGATATAAGCTTGCTTGCTGTTTGTACTTAAGTTTATTTCCCTGGGGCTGTGATCATTGCCACTCGTCAAGATTTTACTATTATTTCGTTTATTTTATATGTCAATAGAAATCTTTGTTATTTTGTGTGCAGTTAGTGGTTTATAGGACATTTTTAGATTATAGATATAATTAAGACCAACACGGTCTATATATATTTTTTTGATAGTTAAATAAAAACTTTTATTGTTGTCATTTTTCAATATTATATGTATTTCACGACAAGAAATAAACATCTTAAGATATTCAATATAACATATTTTCCTTAAAACCTTCACATTTATAAACCGTTATAAAAGAAGCACACGTTATAAAAAATACTAACAAAGACAAAAGCTATAATTAGGCGAGGTACCTGCCTATTATATTTAGTTCACACGACACACGACACTATAATAAATAAAAACTTTAACATTCTCGTAAACGTAAGGGCAGGTTATACATATTAATTAATTATGTCTTAGGGCGGGTCTGCGACTTGTCGCACTTTCCTAATTTCCCATGTGGATACAGCCTACCACACCTTTTTACCTTCACCTGTATGATTCCTTACGAATAAGTTTTTTTGTTAGTAAAAACTTACATCAAGATATTGCGACGAAATAAGAATTCCCATTTCGTTAGGTAACAGAATGGGAATTTGATAATAAATTGAAAAAAAAAGTTTTGTTAAAAGTATTTGAAAAATTACCTAAGATTAAGAAAAATGCGGTTTTATATTGGTTAAAACTTATATAGAATTTTCTTCATGGTTTCGTGATATTAACTGTACGTAGGTATACATTTTATCCTTGAGACGCAGTTGCATGATACACTGTATGCTCAAGGTTTTATTATTGTTCTTAATTAATTAGCTACGCGATACTCTTGTTTACATAATTGTCAGTGCCTTAATTAAATAATTGAAAATTATAATGATATTTCATGTTTGATACTTATGAATTATAGAATTTAACTTTTGAAAGTTGTTACTGTGAATTTGGGTTAAATATTTTAAGTTTTTTTAGACCATTTTATTTCTAGAAATGGTGCTTTTTGTGTTGAAGTCCTTATTAATGCTATTCCCATATAAATTATCATTGCAACATTTCTGTAATTCGTCGAATGTCGAGTCACATTAGATTACAAAGTACAAACCATATATCTTATATATAAAAATGAATCGCTAAATGTGTTGGTAAGCGCATAACTCAAGAACGGCTGGACCGATCGGGCTTATTTTGGTCTTAAAATGTTTGTACAGATCGAGGGAAGGTTTTTATGTATAAAAAAAAAACAGGATCCGCGTACGAAGTCGCGGGCAGAAGCTAGTAATTAATAAAAACAAATATACTGATTACAGGGATACAAATAATATTAGGAAATTCCAAGCATGTATGTTAGGTAATAAGGAATTTCATACTTCGTTCTCAGGTCAATATTGTGCCGACTATATTTCCAGATTGAAATGGGAATATGTTGAACCAAAGAAATTTTTTGAAAAAGTATTTACTGAAAATATTTTCTTTATACAAAATGGCTGTTAATTTCAAAGATATTTTACTAAATACTATTTTATAGGTTGTTCATACGAACCAAATTATCTAGATCTCTGTATACTTAGCAAAACAATCGAATGTCGTTTCAATAGGTAAGCTTCAGAGGTCTTTAGTGACTGGTCGATAGATAGAGTTCCAAGTAAATAAACTGTACAGTGAAAAGTCGATGTAGGTCTTGTCGATAAAATGTTTACTACAGTTTTATTATAATACCTAACAATTAAAACGATACTCAGATAAAAATAAAAGGAGGAAAATAATTATTTCACTAAGATATCTTTCTATTTACTTTGTATGTGAAAATGGTACAATAGACTGCGTATTTTAAAATGTCCGCTGTCGAAAATCGAAAAATTTTCGTATCTAAGTTGCTGTATATTTTATTAAATTAAAACGAAGATTCTGCATTCGATTAAAAATCATTCGTTTATAACAATCGGTTGCGCAGCTATACCCAAGTGGTGCAGCAGATAAGAACAGTGGTCGACTTCCGTTAGCACCGATAGTGGCCATTACAGTAAGGATAGAATAAGGACAAAACAATATTACAGATATTTCAATTCTAAGAAATATTCATTTCGAAGTAACAAAGTTTATTTTAATTAATTCTCACTGACTTTGAAATTGTTAGCTTTTATTATTGCAGATAACACAATTATTTGGAACTCGATTTAATTATTCGTTTGTGTTGCTATGTTTTGAAATGAGAACATTTTTTCATCAGCCAGTAATACTGACTATAAAATGGAATACATTTTAAATCATGCATTCTAAATATTTTTTATCTGTGTAAAACGAAATCGCGTGACGTTCGCGCCCAAAATGACAGTTGTGCTGAGGTGTTGTAAGGTTCAGGCTAATGAAAGGAACGCGCCCGCTCCTTCGAGACCACTCGCCCTCGCATGACGACAAACGACTCAAACATGCTCAAATTACCCAAAAATATGCCAAAATTCCCACTACATTTATTAAAGACTCGAATATTTCCTTGACATATCTACCTGGTTTGCGGTAGCAATTGCTTACGTGACTTATTAAATGTAACTTGAAGGTAAGTTTAATTATATTTGAGCTTCTATATTTATCCTTCTACGTAAAAATGATGCGCGGCTAATTGTAGTTCTCTACAATCGACTCTGAAATACCCTTTGTATGAAACAAGGGGCAAAGGGTGGAGTAATTAAAAAAGTTAATGCCGCATCGAAGACAAGATAAGGTCGGCCGTCGGAAGAAACCGGCACTTTTCTAATTACTCACTCATTAGCTGATGGATGGTACATCGCGTGTGCTACATCGACCGCTTACTTGTGTTTGTGGGTAGCGGCCTGCCTTCTGAGCCAATTGCAAGCCTACATACCCACCGCTCAACGTGAATTACCTTGATTGATCGCATTGAGACCATTGCCTACGTAAATGTAGCTAAAAAAACAGACAAACTGGGCCACGGAACATCATTCGGATTATAAACCCCCTTCTACACGACTCACTCCTTGATCGCAGCGATAAGTAATACCGCGCCTTCGCGTGTTTTAATTATATTATTAACGACGATGGCCGGCGAAAGGCTAATATTTTATAATGGCTAGCGTATCGCAATGATATGTAAATATAATGCCGCGCCCTCTTCACCTATTACGTACGTCGTTGCGTGCGTGTGAACTTTAATTCGGAAGTAAAGACACGTTAGCGAGAATTTAGTGCCAAGGTGTGACGTTCTTTTTGGGCCGCGTATGGCTTTAGACGAATTCTTATGCTAAATAAACTCGCTTGCTAATGGGATTGGCGTTGAGTGGCCGGCGCTCCTAGCGACATGTACCTCACAAATGAAAACTTCTGACGTGTAATTAGCAGGTTTTTTGAAGGAAAACTACTCATAAGCTTCCTCGAAAGGGTCGTATTAATTACTGGAGGTGCTCGCATGAGCGTGGCGCGATATAAATGGCCGGCCACTTGGCGCCCTAGCCTCGCCGGGCCTTATTAAAAATGTTAACACGTAAATTAGACTCCACACGGGTGCAGTGTATTAGCCAACCAATTAAATTTTACAGTTTCAGTATACAATGCGGCGCGAGGAGCAGGCAAGGTGGGGGATGAATTAGTGACACTAACAGGCTCGTCTACACCGCCTCATGTGCGGACTACACGCGCCTAGTTGCCTTTACTTTAATTCTTTTTCCTTTACACTTTGATAACGTTTCAAGTATGTCAAAGCGTGTTTACGTTAAATAGCGAACCGATAAAATTGTACACTTAAGTTTTTTAATTACAACATTAAATATTGAACTAAATATGTACAGCCTGCCTGTTAACACGGTAAGTTAAAAAGGCATGTGGAAATTGCGACGTAAGGTTGGCAACATTTCCGTATCCCAGTGTAAGAGTCCTTACAGATGAGAGATTTAAATCTCAGTTTAAAATATTCGCTGCCGATAATCGCTATAAAATGTTTCGGTGGTTGATTCCGTTTATTTTGCGTTCTAATTTCAAAACTTCAGTTTTTATGTGAGGCTTCAAGTCTATTTCGCAGTATTTATGTAACGAAATATTTCGATAATTTACTTGCTACTAAAATGATATTAAAAGTAAATGTAATGAAGTATTGATGATATAATAAGCGTATAATTAGTGTGTGGTGAGCACACTTGACGTATGTACACTGGCAGGCGCGACCGCGCGGCCGTGTGTGCGCGCTTAAAAGGTTTTTACCTCGGCTGGTCTAAGTGCACACCCTCGTGCGACTAGTTGGATGTGTAAAAAGATTAATTGGAGTGTTGCCCGTGTTTCTAACAATTTACGACGCCTTCTCGGGGCGGGCCGGCCGCAGACCACTTCTGCGCAACTTAATTAAGCGAAATAACTTAAACGAGTCACCGTTGCTAATTAGTGCTATCGTCGCGCCAGCTAATTCTACGAGTGACTCTTTGTTTGCAAGCCCGCGTTTCTTTGAGTTCGCGCGCCAAAAGAATTTGTCTTTGCATCGACTTTGAGTAAAGGATGTTTGTTTTGCCCCCCGGGAGAGTTTCTGTGAAGACTTTTGTGTTTGTTTGAACTTTTGCGGCGTTGATTTTAAATGAGCTGAAGACGTAAACATCGCCAGTGGACTCGTTAGAAAAGATTCAATGTAATTGTTTTCAGAGTTATTTTTAACTTTTAATTTGCATTTGCATTTAAATAAATTTATTTATTTAGTACCAACATCTCTTTTGCGAGACAAATGCATGGCCATTTTCCTCTTAGACATAAGCCTGCAGATTTACTGCACCTGAAATTCAGGCATAAAATAACTGGCTACCAGACTAAGCCACTTCGGCACAACAACCTCTTTGCAAGCCAAACATTAAAGAAAACAAATATAAAGGCGCGACACACTAGGCGACCGTCTAAAAGACACAAGGAGAGCTCTCGGGAACTAGAGCCCTCGAGATGTCCTACTCGTCAACAAGTGGCCGGTCGTGTGTGCGGGCCTTACGTCTTCGAATGTCGAATGCTTTGAGAAATTGATGGCTGTTTAGTTATAATTTATTTGAAATTCGAATATCAATGATTGCTGAGATTAAGAACCCGGTATACGACTGCAAGAAATTCATGAAGCGCGAATGAAATCTAATTATGTACTAATTTTCAAATGTTTAACTGTAAACAAATCTTTTCAAACTTTATTAGCTTATTATAATGTTATCACGAAGTTTATCGATGACTTTTAGCCCCGTATTGTTAAATCCTATTATAAAACAATACAAATCGCTTGTTTCCACTGATTAGGTTTAATTAAAAAAAGTAGGTACTCTAATCAATGTGAAGTCAAAGTTAACGATAGCCTTAGATAAGTTTAATGATGTGAAATCGATAGTTATAATAATAAACGGAAAACAAAACTGTAATGATTGTATATGAAAGTTATCAAGAAATAATTTTAGGGAGGAAGCACGATTTACTGTAGCCAATAAAAACTTTTTGAAGTTTTAGCTACATACAACGTTATTGTCATGAGCTATAGCCCTAAAAATACACGCGTTTAATAACGTAACATCTTGTATTGACGTTCGATATTCGAAACTGACCTCAGAATAGTTTAAACTTAGCCTAATCGATTTTTAAAAATGTTATTCGTCGGACACCTTCGTAATTGGCTTTCGTGCGATTATAGAACTACCCTCACCCCTTCAGCCTTTCAGAGATGTTTATCGCGAAGGAAATGGTCGTTTTCCGATGTCCACAATGCGACCATTAAGGGGACAATGCTAATGGACTAACTTGTCCAAGTCGTGTGAGGAAGATTTTCCCGGGTAGCCATTTTGATTTTTATTTTACAGTTATTTTTGGGCGCGATGGCCTTTTGAGTTGAGTCATCGTGTTTGACCGCTCATTTGTTAAGGTATAAAGCTCTTTAAAAATTTTCGTGAAAGGGAGTAATTCGATAAGCAACCAATACATATGTATCAGAAAGTCTAAGTATTTATCTGTAAGTACTAAGGGTGTTATTATGCCCAAAACGACGAAAAAAATCGCAGCCAAAAGCTAGTACTACTATGTACACTTTAATCCAATTCAGAAGAGCCTACACAGGTATAACAAGCACACATTACTCTAATGATTAATCCGAACAAAACTATGTTATACAAACGTTCGATATGAAAGCTTTCACTCAGTATCGTTTATCTAACTTAGATAATGATAATACAAGCTTGAGATAGCAGCAGAAAGCTTTAATAATATAAAAGTCGATATATCAACAACGTCAAGTGTTTAGCATACATCGCGACAGTGCGCATATTCTGGGGTGCGATTATACGATTATTGCGGTATCGAGTCGCGTGCTCGATATCGAAAGTGGGACTCGATATATCGATATGATTGTATTGAATTTGATTATAGAATGTTGTTTTGTATTTATTGATAAATTAGATTAATTATTCTTAGGGATTTTTGAAGTAATTTAGGAGGTTTTAATGTTTTAGAAATGAAAGGGATGTTCAGTTTTGCGTTGGTACAGTGTAGGGATTTCTAAATTTTTTGCGAAAGAAATAAAACTGTTTTTTTTTTAGAATGATGATAAAAATTAAGAAGTTGTTTTAGGATAAAAGTTATAGTAAAATCCGTCCTCAACAAAAATTTAAAGAAGACACGCAAAATAAAATAATGAAAGATAGACCAGTTACAATCTAGACACCTGAATCGAGTCCCAGGTAAGTGCGAAAGCGTTAAAATCGATACGAAGTCGAGTGAATCAGAATAATCAGATAGTGTGAAAGAAGGGGGGAAGGTGTTTATCATAGGAGCCTCCCCTTATCATAGGACTTAGATAACACGAAAACATTTCGAGTTGAAATCAATACTGGGCGGATTTTTCCGTTACTTGTTACTTGGTTGAGTAATTTTCATTGTGGTACTAAATTAACATTTTTCTTTGAATTAATTTAACGATTTATTAGTGAAGAACTATGATGAAAGAAAATGATTGTTATCGATTTTCAGAATAAGCGTTTCGTTAATTCTGTCGTAGAATTCTACAAAGTAGTTTCTACGGATAATAGAGCTTCAATATTAAACAATGTTTTCTATAATTTCCATAGAAACATATCAACATGACATTGTCTTCGATCGATTAAAGAAAATTAGAGAGTAGGTCTGTTTTTGCACCTGACCTTTATATTCTTGTGCAATTTATTGCAATTTCTTCATTATGCATTCCGTAAGCAAATAGTGCAGTCTATTATTATGCTACTTTGTTTGCATTCTTACCTTTGAAGGAAAGGTAAAGATATAATTTTCTTTTAAAATTAAAGTGATAGGAAATAGTTATAAAATCACGTCTAGTGAACTATTAAGTAATCAAAGTGAATGCCACTAAATTCCCTATTTGTTTACACTAAACCGTTTAAATTTTAGTTAGGGGGACTCGCCCCTTTTCGGGGAATTTCATAATTAGGAAATAGTGAATTCAAAACCCTTTACTGGTAAGGAAGATGACGAGATTGGTATTAACATGATTTACCCTATTTCGATGGAAATATTGAGTTTTCGAAATAAAAATTGGTACTTTGATTTTTGGAGAAGTTTTTCAAAAATCATGATATTTCATTTAACAGGGATAAATATTACGTTTTATACCTATTTGCAATTAATAATTTAATAACAAAACAAACTCGCAGGAATATTTTTCATGATCGTCACTTCTATCTAAAATGTATTGACCACAAGATTAAAATAGGGAACGGAAAACATTTTGAAAATAATCTAAAAGGATAGTGATATCACATTATTAGTGAATAACATTTACAACTAATTAAATGATATTTTTGGCGCGTTATGTTATAGATATTGTATTGTTTAAAATTAATGGGACATTTAGGAGGATAAGATTTTAACTAAATTATTTCGTTTCGCTTATTATTTAATAGGATAACACTGTTTATCTATTAAGCCTTATTAATTTTATCTGAATATAGCTGTGTCTGATATGCTGTAACGGTAAAGTGGTAATTTTTAAAATAGTTATCTGGCAGATAGTGCCATAGATTTTTTAATTTTGATTACTTTTCTGTGGCATTATCTGTCAGATAGCTATCTATAATTTTATCTAGAACCTGTAAAACCAGCCCTTAGTTTCTTAAAATTGCGTCAACATTTTTCACAATGAAACCTCCTTAGACACCACAGAGTATGCATAACACAGATGAAATTTTAAAAAAAGAACACTTACCGGAAATTAGAGAACCATTTGACGAGCTGTGCCGTGTTGTTCTTGTTGAACTTGATGTCGGGGAAGTACATCTTGAGGACTGCGGAGCTCGGGTACCGCACCCAGAAGAACATCAGCTTCGCTTTGCGCAGGTGCATCGGCGTCAGCGTTGAGGAGTACACGGGAGTTAAAGGAATTTATGCAAAGATTTGTAAATGGAACACATGTTTTGAATATGGAATACCTAAATTGGTTTTCAGTGTTGTTGATTGATAATGTTCTTGGTACAAAGGAGGTGCGATTACCTAATATATTAAAAAAAAGTTTGTTTAAGATATTTTTGTTTACTTCTACTATTTATTGAATTTATGTAAATAAGGAGTTTAATCCTGGAATTAACTAGATTATACTTAATAATGACGTCAATTAAAATTATAGAATCTTACGATTGTTTCCTAGTTTGTACGACTGACCACAAACTCAGAGCTTATTTACTCAGAGAACAGCTATGTCGCAATTATGTACTACTATTTTTCCCTAAGAACAAGTACAAGTAAAGTGAAGGCTATTCAGCTATTTCTAAACTGGCATATCTCTTAGGATTGTCCCTCAAAGATTTATAAAATCTGATTAGATCCCGGCTTGTCGTGGGCGCGCTACGAAGCACCACAAATACTTAATCCGTTTGCATTTTCTAATCTTATAATGTGCCTTAGCCGTCTGCAGTTATGCGAGCTATTCCATGGATTATGTTTGTTTATACCGTTTGTTATAAATGCTGGTAAGATCGCGATACTGTCAAGATTTCAATCTAACTGCAAAAGCGATGGAGAGCAATATTATTTTATGAGATTCTTTAAATTGGGGATTTGCATCTGCAGTTGATAATATTCATCATGCAACACATTTTTTAAATGTGATTAGTAAGCACAATTGAACCAAGGAAAACTTAATGTTTACGTAATTCAATTCTCCAGTTCATAAGTACGCGATAGGCCTGGGATCGTGGAAAACGTAGAAACCGCAGCATTTGTGAGGTTTCCTCAGTCGTAATAGCTAACCAGTAAGTAGGAAGTAGGCGGCGGCAGTCGTAAGGTTAAACACTACAGAAATAAGATATGAGTGGGCGTTCGCGGGGTTTGTGCCCGATCGGATCTACTCGGGTTACATCGCCGAGTTGACCTCGATCAGCGATAGCTACGAGTGTATGTTTGTTCTATTGAAAAGGATATAGTAGGCTGGACTCCGTCGTAGGGCAGGTCGGTGGAATTGCAGTCGGAGTGCGGGTCCTGCGCGTCCATGAGCGGGTGATGCGGCGCGCCGCCGTGATGCGGCACGTTGGCGTGGTGGTGGCGCAGGTAGTCCGGCGACGCGTGGTGCGCCAGCAGCGCGGGGTGCAGCAGCGCGGGCGCGTGCGGCAGCGGCGGCGACTCGCGCTCGGGCGCAGCCGGCGGTGACCGCGCCAGCCCGCCGCCTGCGCCGAAGAACGGCGAGTACGGCGAGAACACCTGGCTCTCGTGCAACGCAGGGTTGGGGATGGCTACCGGTGTCGGCAGCCCTGCCATGCCCCCGGGGTACGGCCGCGGTGACGGCGACTCGGGAAACTTGCTTTCCGGCGACTGGCCCACGCCTTCTCCCAGAATTCGACTAACAGTTCTAGGCGTAATCCGTGTGTCCGTTACCTTATGCCGCTTTTTCTTAGGTGTGACGACTAGACTCAGGGCCTCATTTTGTTCAGGATTGGGTTCCCGGTCGAAGTGTCCATTCATGTACAGCTGTCCGAGCGGTTTCGGCGGCGTCTGGAACATGCCTGTGGGAGGCCGTATGTGAGCACCGTGGCCCGGCCCGCTCGCCTCGGCGTGCATCGAGAATGACGCACCAGTGGGCGCGCGGGGGCCGTTCATCTGGCTCATCATCATAGGGTTATGTGTCAGAAACGACGGGACGCCATTCGGCGCGCCCGGGTGATGGACGGGTTGGTTACCTGACATTTGCCCTGATGGCCTCTGCGGTGGCTTCGATGGCGGTGACTTTCTGTCCAGCATCTGCGTCGCTATCATGATGTCTTTGTTGAGCTGCTCGGCCGCTGCTGCCGCCGCCTCTGACTGCTTGCCCATGACACGTCGCTGATGCATGAAACGAGTCACTATTGAGTCAATGAGGCTTGCGAGTGACGCTGTGATTTCACTTTTCAGCACTTCAGCTAATCCTTCAAGGTCCGCTCCTGAGACGGGGCCCACTGAGCCCGCATTGCTACGGAGCGCATCTAATCGCTCGGCTAGCTCTGACGATAGCGGAGGCTTTGGCGTTGGCCCGAGTTGTCGCTGCTGCGGCGAGTGTTGATTAGACTGTGGCCTCTGTTGCTGCTTATTTTGTTGTTGTTGTTGCTGCTGCTGCTGTTGCTCAGCGGCTTCCTTCATGCGCGCTTCTTGCTCTAGGAATAGCTTTTGACTAACGTTAAGGTACATGGCGGCCGCATTGTTAAGGTGTTGGTGCGGGTGCGGCGCGTGCATGTGCTCGGGCGGCAGGTGCGGCATCATCGGCAGCGCGCCGTTGAAGCCGGGCGGGAGGTGTGGGTGACCCACTGCGTGTGCGTGCATCTTGGCAGACATCATCTTGCTCATCACTTGCGACAGCATGTTGGGCGCGACACTGTTAGGGATAGGCGGAGGCACCTCCTTCGCGGGCGACGCGGGCTCAGACTTAGGTACAGGGTCATCATTCTGTTCTACATCACTAGAAGCACCATCGTTGTCATTCGTCTCTGATTCTTGTCCCATACGATTGCATAACTGCATATATTTCTCTTGCATTTCTGCAAGTTGTTCTTGCATAGTCCTAAGTTGTGACTTTAGTGCATTCTTTTCTACTAACTTTCTTTCGATGGGCGGCGGTCTGTCCGCGTCGTCCTCCGACTCGTCGGACACTGTCTGCGCGCTGCTGCTGTGGCTGGTGCCATAGCGCTCGTGTGCGCCGTCGTGTTGCTGCGGGTGGTACAGCTTCCGCTTCTTGCAGCCGTTCACCTGCGGCGGCTGCGGCGCAGGACTCGAACGCATTGTCGACACTATGTTCTCAACACGAGCACGTTTCACATCGAGCGGTCGCGGCGAGGAACGTTGAGCGTCACTATCACGATCTTCAGGTTCAGACTTGGGCGCGAGCAAGGGCTCGGAGCCCTGCGAGGGATGCGCGGGCAGCGGAGAAGTTCGCGAGTCGCCGGCGCTGTCGAGCGCCAGCAGTGCGTCATCCAAGTCTGGTCGCGAGTCCCGGGACTGCGGTCGCTCCGGAGACATCTTGAGTTTAGGCTCATCGTTGTTGTTGTTCGCGAGCACATTGTTATTGTCCGGGGAAAGGCGCAGGAGTTCCTTCTTGCGGCTCTGTAGGATATCACGCAGCACTCGGTGCGCGATATCGCCGCCTGAGGCTTCGTCTCCAGCGTCTTCCTGCTTGGGCGTTCGCCCAAGGAGTTCGTTGATCATCTCGGCCGGTGGGTAGCCCGGGCCGAAGAGGCCGAAGTGTTGGCGGCCCTCGAAGATGGCGCCGTAAAGTCCGCCGCTCATGTGTGCGGCGCGCGCGGGCGCGAGTCCGTTCGTCGTGAGAGTCGAGTAAGAATTGCGCGGCTCACCGGCGTCCACGCGCTGTCTGGCGCGCTTCTGTTTCCTAAGCAGTTTATCCGAGTAGGGAGAATCGGCCTCCTCTTCCGATGACATCATAGGCAAGACGGGCCACGATTGGCCGATCGGCGGGCGGCGGGTAGAACCCCACCGCGCTACTCGCGCCGCATTGCCCGCTCTGCAACAGGAGGGGGGAGCGTCAGAGCACACCTGCCCGTGCGCGCGGCCGCCGGCGCGTGCGCCTGCTGCTGCGCTTACGAGCCGATGCATTATGACACGGCAACAATAAAGAACATGCATTCAAATTAAATACCAGCAAACTTACGAATTAACTGCAAGTAGATCTTATTTTATACACACAATAATGTATGAATATTTTGTTATTCAGTAAACATTCAATACAAATACAAACCAACCAGACTTAAGTAATTTTATTTTGTATTCAGATAGCTAGCGACATAGATATTATCAAGAAATCGATCGCCTATTATTCGGCAGCTAGACATTGATATCGAACTAAAAAAGTTTCGAGCTATCATACGAATATCTGGATAATTTCTCGTAATGACTGGTAGTAAAACAAAATCACATGGTATTAGAAAGTATAAGGAAAGTGCGATGGGGTTGCAGATAAAACACGAATAATAAAAATCGTGGTTCAATATTACTAGCATTTATAGGTGGACTGGGGTATATGAATGTTTATAAGCAATTGAGAATAATTGCTGAGAGATCGATACGTGGAGGATAGTCTGCTAAGTTTTGTTTTGTTTCGTTGGAGGATTGTGATTGGCTGAACACAATGGCTATAGAGTTGGTATAAAATAACTGTACATGTGTATGTAATGACACGCTGGACGTACATGATGGCATTAATTTCTTCTGGAGCGTGACTCCGTGCGCGAATCACAATGAAGCTGAAAATGTTAGGAATAATTCTGAGAGACACATGTTTGTGTGAATCCATTGTTCATACGATACGTGTTTTGTGTATTGTAGTCATTGCTTATGGATTTGTTTATATTTTTTTTACCAAAATTCCAAGAGCCTTTTTGAAGTCTATTCTTACAAGATTGTCATTGCCACAAAAATATCCAACAAGAAAATTTTCTTTCAAGATGTGGAATTTCTTCTTCTTCAAATGGAATTTCTTTCTCTAATATCCTAACATTTAAATATTACCTACTATGATGATAATTTTCTTTTCATAAAAACAAATTATTTCAAAAACGGAACATGGAAAATTTCTATCCTTTTAAACAATTCCATCTCAAGAATCGTTCCAATTTCAAACATCTATTACCGATTTTTTCTTACCGACCAAAGAGTTAACATACTCGTATGGAGCCACCCGTCTCCTACATCCGGCAACAAATTGCTGGTCACAATGAGATGGTATCAATAGCGGATGACTTCCGATGTTGGCGTGACCGGCCACTTGCGGCGTCACGGCTCGCCTGCTTGTGTCACTGGCAAATGTTGCCGTGAGGATATGTGGGTTCTTTCTAGAGATGACAATATTGGTTTGGTTGTTGTTACATTACGTGTAGACCTCTTTTTCTTAGTTGTTCAAGGCAGATTGGTGAGTGAAAAGGATTTGCTTTTTAGGTAGAGAATGTATAATAAAAGCCTGGTGTGAGGTTAATATAAATAATAAAAATATAATATAGCAGTATGATAGCGAACTTTTATTAATTTCGCTCTTGTTTTCTAAATCAGGCATATTGGTGGTCATTACGAATTTTATCACGATTTTTTTAGTTTTTCCTGTTTTCCGGGAGTCGACATTATTATGACATTAATTAGATTAATTTCACACTTACGCGTTTATATTTTATTTTTCCAAAACTTTTTTTTCTAACCAGTCATTTCTCAAATCCCCTATCACCAAACAACTGCCAGTAACATCAGTCCATCTCAACATGAGCACACAGTGATATTTTTCATGTGTTGTCTATTCGGTTACAGAACATTTCCAATTAGACCTTACCTATGTAGAGCGCATTGTGTTCTACATAATGAAACAAAGTACCAGCGAGCCGGTCTTTGTTGACAATACAGGCTACAGTTCTATACTTTATCTCTATGTTATTTTCAAGGATTTTTATAGTTTTATGTGAAGGATATCTTCGTTAGAGCGTTGTTTTTCGATGACTAGTCTCTATGAGGATTTTTTTTATTGACATCATATGTTCATGGTAAGATATTCGAAATTGTCTTATAAGAAAATTTTATTTGGAATTTTTTTGGGGAGTAACTTTGCTATTAATCTAAACAGTTTTTCAGTAGTTACAATCACTAAAAGAATTTTCCAGAACAATCAAACGAATAACATCCTGTATGAGCCATCATCTGCTAACATTAGATCGAGTCGCCTGCATATCATTACGAACTCTTGGTCATTGTGACGCGCGTAATTTGCGGCCATTTTTGTACGATTTCCATACAAGAGATTGCGAGATGTGTATAGTCAACCATCCAAGTCCTGCCGCCACTTAACAAGGAATTTTAAACTTTGTCCCTTTGGAATAGGGGTGAATTTTCTTTGATAACTTAGTATATTATGTGGTAAGGTGAGTTGCTGGACCATCTCGAAATTGTTCCGGTACTTCCTGCTCTTTATAATTGTTTCACATTGTATGGTTATAGGAGGTCGATATACTTTGTGGGAAGATAAAATGATGGCGTTTTGTTTAGCGAAAAAAATATTGTGAAAATGTTTAGTTTTTCTTTTGTTCGTGTTTTGGTTACGGACTGATGCTCTGTGAACATTTTTTTTACTAGGTATATGACTCATAAGTTTCTAGTTTATGCTTCGCGATTATGAACTTTGCTTACTAAGATTTTAAACCTATAACCGCATATTATAGGTAAAAATCTTACCATTTTTGGTAGCTTCTTGATTTCAACCCTTGTTTGCCCCCAAAAAACCGACAAATTAGGACCGCAAACTAGCAACTACCCTACATTTCACCGATTTTCGTATGTATAAAATAATTAAGGTAGGTAATTAACCTCATGAATAAGCAATGAGACGTCAAATGCGATCGGTTGCACTCCGATTATGACCGGTACGGGTCCTATGGTATTTGAATGTAGAATGCAGATCCAAGATATTATTTATTTTAAGGAAAGTTGGTTTATGCATGATAAAATGGTAGTAAGTAAAGTTGTTAAGAAAATATTTATCTTGAATAGGTACGCAACGGTTTCATTATTGCTTTCGAATATTTTTTGAGAAGGCAATGCAAACTTTACGATCAAAAGAAAAAAATACTGAACCAAAACTGATATTTTAGTTTAGCTCAGGGGCTGTTATTTTGATATTTAGTTAGGAAGTATTAGTCATCTTGAAGTATTTTTTTTTCGACATTATTATAATTTATTAACGTTAGAGATTTTAAGACGGCAACTACAACCATAACTTTAAGAATTCCATGTTTTAAAATACATAATTCCTCAGCCAAGTAAGTCCAAAAGAAAGCTTTTACCAGCAAAAAAAGCCAGTATCATAGTACAATATACTGTCTTAAAAGCCCATGTTTCTTAGTACTGCGTGAACGAGACAGTCGAGACCTGTTGATTTCAGGCGTACAGGGGTGCGCTAGGCACGATCCAGGTGGAATGTCGATAATTTCGAGTGTCGATATGCTGTGTGAATTACTCGCGTGTGTTTCAAAAGAGAATTTTGATATGTGTTGTGGGATATTGTGGACTGTTGTGTTGGGTTATGGAGTGAGTAATATGTTGGTTGTGTAATATGAGTACCTACCTATGTATTGTAGTTTAATTAGCTGATAAGTGACTGTCATTTGTTTTCATTTAGGTATTAATTCTCCAGATTGAGAGTTATTGTGCTAGGAAGAATTTTGTGTTGTTCACCCAGAAATTGATTGAAAAATATTTGTGAGGAATTTCAGCAGCTGGAAAATTCATGAAGTTGATTGACTTCTAGAGACATTTCCATGTATTTTTCTTGCGATAATATTGTTAAAACATTTATTTTTTTTGCACAAAGAAAACATTTCAATGATTTCTTTGTGCAATTGAAGCGCCCCACGTCGGAATTCCAATGACATTCCGTACATTCCATATCGATAGTTCCCCAACACTAGTACCGCAACCCGGGCGTGCTTAATTTGGCGTGACCCGACGTCGTCTAATTTTTACGGAAACGTTTCCTTTCCCTCGTACACTCGCAGAACGACCCACAGGAAACTACTTGACATAAGTATGGTGAATTTTTATATACGGATTTATAGAATACTAGCTGTTTTGAGGGAACTTCCCGTACTAGGATAAAATGGCGATGGTATTAAAACAGTGGGTTTATATATCGTAGGATCATTTTAATATTAGGATAGATTTACCATGTTCATCTTCAAATAATCTTAAGTATATTCTCACTAATACTCTAATCTGTGCTAATACTCTCATAAACTCAAGTAGATACTATGTTTGTAGACCCAGCCCTTTTATCTATAGTGTATGTGATCGATCAGTCGGTCAGTTTATAACTTGGTAATATACTTTAATACGGGAACTCACTCAAAAAAATCCAATATTCCCCATAAGCAACTGAAACCAAGTTAAGTAGTTTAATGGAAAATGCATTTTAAGTGTAATCTTGTTTCAGAAAATCGTGAACAATGCATTTTCGAGTATTTAATATTATTATTGTATCGACCTTTTTATAGAGAAGCCCATCCTTGTTTGGCGAATTGAGGATTTTAGATTTGACTTTGGAAATCCCATCAATTTGGAAGATTCGAAATTGCTGTGGAAAGAGCAAACAAACATAGGTGATAGAGCTATATTTTAGTGCATTTTATTTTCAAATAATTACTTTCATAGGCTTACTACTAACGGGATAATTTCTTTAGCTAAGTAGTATTTATCTATACTAATATTATAAAGAGGAAAACTTTGTTTGTTTGTTTGTAATGAACAGGCTCAAAAACTACTGGACCGATTTTAAAAATTCTTTCACCATTCGAAAGCTACATTATCCACGAGTGACATAGACTATATTTTANCAAACTTTACGATCAAAAGAAAAAAATACTGAACCAAAACTGATATTTTAGTTTAGCTCAGGGGCTGTTATTTTGATATTTAGTTAGGAAGTATTAGTCATCTTGAAGTATTTTTTTTTCGACATTATTAT
Organism: Heliothis virescens; assembly: GCA_002382865.2. Taxonomy (NCBI): domain Eukaryota; kingdom Metazoa; phylum Arthropoda; class Insecta; order Lepidoptera; family Noctuidae; genus Heliothis; species Heliothis virescens. The sequence continues at coordinate 3,961,817 of NWSH02000329.1, read as the reverse complement.
AATTTATTAACGTTAGAGATTTTAAGACGGCAACTACAACCATAACTTTAAGAATTCCATGTTTTAAAATACATAATTCCTCAGCCAAGTAAGTCCAAAAGAAAGCTTTTACCAGCAAAAAAAGCCAGTATCATAGTACAATATACTGTCTTAAAAGCCCATGTTTCTTAGTACTGCGTGAACGAGACAGTCGAGACCTGTTGATTTCAGGCGTACAGGGGTGCGCTAGGCACGATCCAGGTGGAATGTCGATAATTTCGAGTGTCGATATGCTGTGTGAATTACTCGCGTGTGTTTCAAAAGAGAATTTTGATATGTGTTGTGGGATATTGTGGACTGTTGTGTTGGGTTATGGAGTGAGTAATATGTTGGTTGTGTAATATGAGTACCTACCTATGTATTGTAGTTTAATTAGCTGATAAGTGACTGTCATTTGTTTTCATTTAGGTATTAATTCTCCAGATTGAGAGTTATTGTGCTAGGAAGAATTTTGTGTTGTTCACCCAGAAATTGATTGAAAAATATTTGTGAGGAATTTCAGCAGCTGGAAAATTCATGAAGTTGATTGACTTCTAGAGACATTTCCATGTATTTTTCTTGCGATAATATTGTTAAAACATTTATTTTTTTTGCACAAAGAAAACATTTCAATGATTTCTTTGTGCAATTGAAGCGCCCCACGTCGGAATTCCAATGACATTCCGTACATTCCATATCGATAGTTCCCCAACACTAGTACCGCAACCCGGGCGTGCTTAATTTGGCGTGACCCGACGTCGTCTAATTTTTACGGAAACGTTTCCTTTCCCTCGTACACTCGCAGAACGACCCACAGGAAACTACTTGACATAAGTATGGTGAATTTTTATATACGGATTTATAGAATACTAGCTGTTTTGAGGGAACTTCCCGTACTAGGATAAAATGGCGATGGTATTAAAACAGTGGGTTTATATATCGTAGGATCATTTTAATATTAGGATAGATTTACCATGTTCATCTTCAAATAATCTTAAGTATATTCTCACTAATACTCTAATCTGTGCTAATACTCTCATAAACTCAAGTAGATACTATGTTTGTAGACCCAGCCCTTTTATCTATAGTGTATGTGATCGATCAGTCGGTCAGTTTATAACTTGGTAATATACTTTAATACGGGAACTCACTCAAAAAAATCCAATATTCCCCATAAGCAACTGAAACCAAGTTAAGTAGTTTAATGGAAAATGCATTTTAAGTGTAATCTTGTTTCAGAAAATCGTGAACAATGCATTTTCGAGTATTTAATATTATTATTGTATCGACCTTTTTATAGAGAAGCCCATCCTTGTTTGGCGAATTGAGGATTTTAGATTTGACTTTGGAAATCCCATCAATTTGGAAGATTCGAAATTGCTGTGGAAAGAGCAAACAAACATAGGTGATAGAGCTATATTTTAGTGCATTTTATTTTCAAATAATTACTTTCATAGGCTTACTACTAACGGGATAATTTCTTTAGCTAAGTAGTATTTATCTATACTAATATTATAAAGAGGAAAACTTTGTTTGTTTGTTTGTAATGAACAGGCTCAAAAACTACTGGACCGATTTTCAAAATTCTTTCACCATTCGAAAGCTACATTATCCACGAGTGACATAGGCTATATTTTACCCGGATACGGGCAGTAATTCCCACGGGCTGCGAGTGAAACCGCGGGAAAACGGCTAGTATTGCTATAAAATGCGAAAAACTTAAAATATCTTACTTTAAGTTAGAAAAACACCCTTTATTCTTAACCATGTGAACGGAAAATAAGTACGAATATAAAAATAATTATCGATAAGATCGTGGTACCATATGGCACCGTACCATGGGGTTGTATGGGAATGCGTGGGAACTACCCCTTGCAATTACATATTATCTTTTGTTCACCTTATTCCAACGGTGACTTATGGTCATTTGGCCATATGGTGGCGGTCACGCCATGGTGGTAGAAGGAAATGTTTAGTTTAAGTACAAGATTATGTTGGTAATAACGTTTTATGTATGTTTGGATAACGGTTTTAATTAGAAAAATATTACTGGTGGTGTATACGACGACGAATGTTCCTTGTAAAAATTGTTTTCTAAAAATGTATTGTTGATATTCTTGATCTAGAAATGTTTTTTGGAAAACATAGTTTTCTAAAGTATAATAGTAGTTTTAGAAGACCACAAATAATTAAAGAATGATTCAGGCCGGATCAAAAAGTTTCAAAAGGTTTCTTTGAAAGAAAAAGAAAACTACATATAGTATTATTCAGCTTTTGTCAATTCATGTAACATTTTATGATGTTCTATTACCTATAAGTATTGACAGTTCCAAGAACATTGCCTTTGGAGTGTCCTTCAAAAATTATGAAATGTTTCAGCGTTTCCAATTATATTACCATACCTAACATATTTATCGATTATACCGCCATTAAAATTACCAAAGATACGGTTATCGCACTCCACAATCACTTGACAATTTTATTTTTAATAAAGCCAGTGTTGCAAGCCTTTTGAAGGCTGCGGATGACAAGACATGCGAGGTACATGAAATAGGTCGAATAGTCGCGTGTTGCCAGTGATTTGTACCCATATTTACTAATAATTACACATATAATGTCCGTCTGTCTGTTTAGTTTCATGATCTGTTTGTTTTTTACTGATAAGGAATATATTGGGACGGTATTTTTGGTGTTGGAGAGTTGATCTGATTTGTGGGAGTTTGATTTTTTTCTATTTGAAGTTGTGATTTATTTTTTGGCATAGGAACTTATTTTTCCTCATGTTATAAACTATTAAAATAGGTCGAAAGTTGACGCAAATTAATTCGGGAAAAAGATAGAGCAATTTAATTAGAGACGTATGAAATCATTTATCCTTATCTACCTATAACTGAATATTGGAAAAAGTACAATTAAAAATATTATTCTTATTCCAACTATGACAAATAGGAACATCGTTCGATCAACTTTTGAACACGTTCCATTCTAGAACACATTCGTAATTCGAAATAAATTTAGAGATGCGAAGACCGATATCGATGTTGGAAGACAAAAAAACAAAATATCTACGATAAAACGTGTCCAGTAAAGGGTGGAAGTAGAGCAATCAGTATGCATAAGTTATAAGCATGGATGGCGTGCCTCCTAGCCCATTACTGTGCTTCTATGAAAAAGGACATTTCAGCTTATCGGTGGATATCACGAGAATAAAAACCGAGCGATAAGATCGCGCTGAGGGCTGTGTCGCGTTGTCGATAACTTGGTAAGGTCGTCGTTAAAGGGTAGGTTATTGAAATAATGTCGATAGTATTTTATTATGGTATAATTTCTTCTTATCGAGAATGTTAAAGGCCGTATATTTTTTGCGCCTTTTAAGATTACGGATCAAAGCCATTCCCAAATACTCTACAGAACATACGCATTGAGTTATATTTTTAAATAATCGAAATATATCCGCAAATTGATTATACTCATTGAGGAATCGAGTAGTCCTAACCGAGTCTATTTCCAAATCATAACACTATCACTGCCACATAGTTTTGTGGCAGTAACTCTGTAATAAGCTCGATAAAATATCCACATCGACAAAACCATCGACAGCTCCCATCCCTACGATAGTGTGTTGGAAGACAGGCACTTATTAGTCGTCATTATCTACGGCGGTATCGCTGTGACATATGGCTAATATCAGACACGAGCGCGGGTCATGCGAGAGAGCCACGCTACTTCGGACTATGGAAATATGCTTTAATTACTTATTTGTACTGCAGAACATGGCTGTCTAGTCATTATCTTCGAATGTTGGCGCAGTGCTGTAGATTTGAAAATGGAATCACTACTTTTTTTTTGTAAGCATCAGGCATCCTTGTTGAATGGGTTTCTGACTGCCTGTAATATTATTAGAAGTATAACTTGTATTTTAGATACAAGTCAAAAACTTTATGACTTTTTACAGCTCAATAAGTTTGTAAAAGTCATTATTTTCCACCAAAGGTTTAAGTAGATACAGAAGCATAGAGTCGTTTCTAATGGTATAAATAGGAGAAAAAAAGAAAATTATTTTAAAAAGAACAAACTTATAGTGAATATGTAATGATATGACAATATTATATTATACTTATAGTTATTGACAGTCTTATATTTCAGTTATATACTTCAATATATTTAAATATTCATCAGGTTTCTCCCATAAACAAATATTCCTAGAAAGGTGATAATGGCACAGAGGTTAGTCTTTATATTTATCCTGTAGACAGTGCTATTTATATGCGTGTAGGTAGCAAGGAAAAGGTTTTATGTAAATATTGATTAAATTTTAATAATAACTAGCTTCTGCCCGCGACTTCGTACGCGGACCATGTCGCTTATGCCAGCGACAATGGGTCGTCAAAATCAAAGATCTGGAACGTCTGATGTCGAATTTTAGGAGTCCAGGGAAAAAACGCGCGAGACGATTCGAGACGTTTCAGATCTCTCATTTTTGTAAGTCAAACAACTTTTACTAAAATATCACTTTTACTAAAAGAATCATTCAAATCCGTTCAGTAGTTCTGAACTACTGGACGGATTAGCGTGTACAAACAAACAAACCAACACTTCAATAACGAATTACTTCCATACAAACTTTCAACCCCTGTTTTACACTCCTAAAACGGTGAACCGATTGAAAATCTTCACTGTTGCGAAGCTACACTATCCG
>NWSH02000329.1:3940770-3955429 GCA_002382865.2 Heliothis virescens | reverse complement strand
TACAAAAAACTAACTGCTTTATCTGATGAGCACAAATTGAAAAAAATGCCTACAAGAATATAAAACAAAAATATCATGGCCCGAATGACAGTATAAAAACTTAAGTACGGATGTATGAATAATGGTGCACGCGATAATATCCAATGTTTTCCTTCAAAACACAATACTGTGTTTCTGCTGATAAGAAACCACGACCAGATGTGGTACTCAGTTACTGTCCAGTGCCACGTGGAGTAAGCCTTGAGCGATTAGCGGGAGCGGGAATATCGAAGAACAAGGTGCTTATTTTCGTGTGAAAAATGTTTACTTTACGCAAGAAAATGGCAAAAAATACCCGTGGTATGATCAATCTTCATGGTCTACATGCTTTGGCAAGCTATTGTAGCTAAGTTTGGAAAATTTAATACCTATTCTATCATTATTTTTGCTGAATTTCCTCTATAACTAAACATTTAAAATGACGATATAAACGAACACAGATAATTATTAGATTAACGAAAATGTATTTCAGCACTTTTTTTATTGAGTCTTGAACCATCTCCTTTAAAATCGCTTAAGCTTATGATTTAAGCTATACATTATTAAATTGTAACCAGATATGTTTTATCATTTTTCTCGTGCAGGACAGACGGACAAACGATAAGAAGTGTGAGTGTTAGGCATAGTATGTCGTGTTTCGCAATCTACTTAATGTAACTGGCAACACTGGACAGGCGTAACCCATTTTCATGTGTTTCTAAAATCAATACTGTTCGATTTTCAAATGTATTTTGGAATCTTAGTTTATAATATCGAATACGGGATAAAGCTAAATTGTTTTTTTTTATTGGCAATGTGTTGTGTTATTGCAATGCCTGCTATTTCAATAATGATCATTCGAATTTAAATTTATTTGTACTTTTTACATTTAAGATTACTAGTAATCTTTTTAGATCAAATCCACAACTTTAAAATAATAAGAAGGAAAAAAATACAATTAACTTCAAAAAATATTATCTTTACATCAAAAAAACTTTTTTTACCTGCAAAGAAAACAGGCAAGAGCATAAAGAACTACATAAGACAACTCGTCAATCTATATCTATACATATAATAAAATTGTAGACAGAGCTGTGTCTTTACATTGAATATTTTTTCGAAAAAATTAGTGTTAGCATATTTTATGCTACTGAAGCCAAAACAATCGTTTTAACAAAATTTTTGTCTGTTTGTCTGTTAGTCGTTTGTCTGTTTGTCTGTTTGTCTTGTGTCTGTTTGTCTGTTTGTCTGTTCGCGATGGAATCAAAAAACGGCTGAACCGATTTGAAAATTCTTTCACTGTTGCGAAGCTACACTATCCGCGGGTCAACATGGCTATATTTTGTCGGGTTATCGGCAAGTCGTCCCACGGACCGTCGAGTTTAATTAACGCGGTAATATGAAAGCTCACTTATAAACAATGAAATCTCGGGACACTATATTTCACCTACCAACCTTTGAAATGGGCAGGTAGGTCCTCTTAGTTGTAAAATACTCTAAGATACGATTTTTTGTAAATTCTCACCCCTAAGGGGGTTAAAAAAGTGGTTTTGGTATAGTTGTATGGGTAAGTCCAATGATTTTTGACAGTAAGATTTGACATGAAAAAGCAGATAGGTCTGTTATAGGGTGTAAAAATTATTAAAGAATGTTGTTTTATAAAAATCTACCCCTGGGGTGTAAACGGGTGTGGGAGTTTGTACGAAGTCCTATATTTTTGCAAGCTAATAGACATGATAATTTAGCGAAGAATCCGTATAGGGTGTATTGAAATTATTGAAGAACGGATTTTACGAAAATTCAGCCCTGGCGGGTGTAAAAAACGGGGTGATAGTTTGATCGAAGTCCTTATGTTTTTTATATGTAAGAACATGAAATTTAGCAGATATGGTCCGTCATAGAGTGTAGACATTATCTAGTGAATGGATTTTACCCAAATCTACCTCTACAAACAGACAAACAGACAAACAGACAAACAGACAAACAGACAAACAGACAAACAGACTAACAGACAAACAGACAAAAATTTTAAAAACGATTGTTTTGGCTTCAGTAGCATACAAATAATGCATAACACTAATTTTTTCGAAAAAATATTCAATGTAAAGACACAGCTCTGTCTACAATTTTATTATATGTATAGATATAGATTGACGAGTTGTCTTATGTAGTTCTTTATGCTCTTGCCTGTTTTCTTTGCAGGTAAAAAAAGTTTTTTTGATGTAAAAGATAATATTTTTGAAGTTAATTGTATTTTTTTCCTTCTTATTATTTTAAAGTTGTGGATTTGATCTAAAAAGATTACTAGTAATCTTAAATGTAAAAAGTACAAATAAATTTAAAATTCGAATGATCATTATTGAAATAGCAGGCACATTGCAATAACACAACACATTGCCAATAAAAAAACAAATTAGCTTTATCCCCGTATTCGATATCTCAATAAACTAAGATTCCAAAATACATTTGAATATCGAACAGTATTGTAATTTGAAACACATGAAAATGGGTTACGCCTGTCCAGTGTTGCCAGTTACATTAATAGATTGCGAAACACGACATACTATGCCTCACACTCACACTTCTTATCGTTTTGTCCGTCTGTCCTGCACAGAAAAATGATAAAACATATCTGGTTACAATTTAATAATGTATAGCTTAAATCATAAGCTTAAGCGATTTTTAAAGGAGATGGTTCAAGACTCAATAAAAAAAGTGCTGAAATACATTTTCGTTAATCTAATAATTATCTGTGTTCGTTTATATCGTCATTTTAAATGTTTAGTTATAGAGGAAATTCAGCAAAAATAATGATAGAATAGGTATTAAATTTTCCCCAAACTTAGCTACAATAGCTTGCCAAAGCAATGTAGACATGAAGATTGATCATACCACGGCCGTATTTTTTGCCATTTCTTGCGTAAAGTAAACATTTTCACACGAAAAATAAGCACCTTGTTCTTCGATATTCCCGCTCCCGCTAATCGCTCAAGGCTTACTCCACGTGGCACTGGACAGTAACTGAGTACCACATCTGGTCGTGGTTTCTTATCAAGCAGAAACACCAGTATTGTGTTTTGAAGGAAAACATTGGATATTATCGCGTGCACCATTATTCATACATCCGTACTTAAGTTTTTATACTGTCATTCGGGCCATGATATTTTTGTTTTATATTCCTTGTAGGCATTTTTTTTCAAGTTTCCTGCAGATAAAGCTAGTTAGTTTTTGTAGTCTCTTGGGGCGTAATAACTCATAACGTGTTTATTTGTTTAGGAGTTGTAATGTCGTAATTAACACAAACAGATTTTTTGTTTCAGATAATACAAAAGGCCAGACATATCTATAGCTGCTTAGGAAGACTCAAGAGAATAAATAAATCATATTTCCCAAGAAATTCAAACTTAATTGACAGTTCTCCAATTTTCACAGAAAACACCATTCTGTGCAAACAAGGTCTCCGTTCCTAACACATGCTAGCATATTGCAGTAAAATATTATGACGGCAGCTAGTCTATCAATTACTTTAATAGAGACATCCTAGCATCGCGACGGGCCGTCACAACACAACCCATTACCTTATATAACCACTTGTACTTAGGACACTACTTCCACTGTCAACGGAATTATAGCTTCCTCCCGCTGTGGGTAGGGCTGATGCTTTACAAATATCTATACTAATATTATAAAGAGGAAAACTTTGTTTGTTTGTTTGGTTGTAATGAATAGGCTCAAAAACTACTGGACCGATTTTAAAAATTTTTTCACCATTCGAAAGCTACATTACCCACGAGTGACATAGGCTATATTTTATCCGGGTACGGGCAGTAATTCCCACGGGATGCGAGTGAAACCGCGGGAAAACGGCTAGTACTTTATATTACAAGAGATATGGGACGATAAAATTTAATATAGTTAATAAATAATAACCTAACCTAACCCAAAAATTTATTTATGCAAAATAAATTGTTGGGGTATCTTGAAATAATAAATTCAATTTTTGACTTCTAAGTTCAAGGTTCCGTAGTTTATTGAGCGCAAAATATGATGGGTTTGAACGAAGATGGTAGATTTCTTGAGATATAGTTAGACTTATTTTAACGTCACGACAGAGGCGACCATATAGGAAAGAGCAACATACATAATCAAACCAAAAACAACAGACAATTTGACGTTTACAGAATCAATAAAATATGCACATGGACTCTTTAGTAGACTGCACATATGAAGCTACACTCAAATCCTTTTATTTTGTCGCATCACATCAGAATCTGAAGTCTTCAAAAAAGTCTGGTAAGAAGGTAAATTCGTTCTATTTATTTAAAACATAAATAAACCTATAAAGATCAAAATAAGGGCTATAAAATCACAAAAGAATAAAGAGCTAGCCCTATTAGTCCATCCGTTGTGCATCACTCACGCGCAGCTGAGATTGACTGGAGTTCCGTAACAAGCGGAGCGCGTGCAAGATTGTTTCCTCGTTAGCTCGTCAATTGAACGGGGGTTCCGTTCCTTGTCCGCGGAACCCCAACTGGTATAGTCCAATTTACTACGAGTACTGTGACTTGTTTGTTAGACTTTTAAGTTTATTTTCTATAACTTTTCTAGGTTTATGGAGGTCAGATAGGCACTCGTTGCATGTAAAACACTGGTTCTCAGCTGCATTCGGTTAGATTGGAAGCCGACCCCGACTAAATTGAGAAAAGGCTAGGCAGATGATGAACTTTTCTAAGTTTGTAAGTACTTTCTAAGTATAACTTGAACATCAATCGCTGATTGAAAGGTGAAGGGTAATATCTGGAGGAAACCTGGACTATAAAGTCTGAAATCACCAACCCACCTTAAGCAAGCGTGGTGATTAACGCTCAATCCTTCTCTGTGTGAGAGCCGCAGCCCAGCAGTGGGACGATAAAAAGGATCATAATGATGATTATAACTATTCCAAAAATGGGAGTATTTAGAAAGGATAAGTGTGGCAATTTAATTATTTATGCCAACGGTTTTCCTAGCAAGGGTTTTCATAATATCTGCGTAAAGTGAATATGGAATATCTTTCCTATAATAAGTACTACTAGCACTTGTAATACATATTATTATCACGTGGTAAAAACTGCATGCAACGTGACTTACCTACCTCAAAGGATGGCAGTATATAATTTTATACATAAGTATTGTGTTGTGTATTAAACTTTTAAGGAAACTGAATATTCGGTAAAACCCTGAACTGTATTTAAGGAAGATATCATTCTATTGTGAAGGTCGAGAAGTTGATAGAATTATTTCAAAAACTTAACGATTTTTAAAATCTTATAATCATTTGTTTAATCTTTGTATCTGTACTAATATTATAAAGCTGAAGAGTTTCTTTGCTTGTTTGCTAGAACGCGCTAATATCAGGAACTAGTAGTCCGATTCCAAAAATTATCTCAGTGTTAGATAGCCCATTTATCAAGAAAGGCTATAGGCTACTTTTTATCCGGGTGCGCCGAGTAGTTCCCACGGGACGCGGGTGGAACCGCTGGCAGAAGTTAGTACTGTTATAAAGCTGAAGAGTTTGTTTGCTTGAACGCGCTAATATCAGGAACTAGTAGTCAGATTTTAAGAATTCCTTCAGTGTTAGATAGCCTATTTATCGAGGAAGGCTATAGGTGCTATCCGGGTGCACGGAGTAGTTCCTACTAGGAACCTAGTGATGAATAAAATAAACAACACAGTTGCATAGGTCATTAGATATATTATTCGTAGCTAAGTAATTATTTATCTGTATTTTTAATCGAGTGCTTATACGCCCCCTCTAACAAGTATACTTAATCACCCGTAATCGCGTCAATACTAACTACATCCTGCGTGTTCACCCACGCAACTTTAAATACCTCCTGAAGTAATAACAAGGTCAAATATTATATTATTTAATCTTTATTTAAATTTATCAAGAGACGTATGTTTGTTATATGTAAGTATATATTTATTCAAAGTAGCCCTGTATAATAAAAAAAAACTAATTTACAGAGAAGAGACAAAGAAACAATGGATGGATTGTATGAAAGTCGACATGGCTCGAAAAAATGTTACTTGTAAGATGACGTCACACGTTAGGTATAGGTATAATTGAATGCGTTTCGTGGTTATAATTATTTTATTACTTGACGTCACAAAGACTAGCCTGAAATATTTCCTTAGTTTCAGTTGGCAATAAAATCCGTAAATCAATTAGAAATTAAGGAATATATGAAACCACAAAATGACGGTTTTAAGTAGATACCTATATTTGGACACGATGTGCAATTGCAATGGTATTTTATATACAGCAACTGTTTTCAGCAATTTCAGAACACAGAAAGAATTACTTCAACATCGATAAAGATACCTATTTATTCTTCTTTCAGGTTTTCATGGAACCTATTTCCATGGAAAAGTAGGTAAGAGCACACTGAATACGGATAAGTTCGAACTTAACAAGAACTTAATCCAGAATATAGACCAAACCTTATGAAGAGGTCAAATCCAAATATTCTATCATTCTAAATTTTCAAGAAGGAAACCTCCTATTTAATTTTCTAACCACACCAAAATAATAGACGTGTTTTTCCTGTATTACAAACACAAGCTGTATACTACAGAACTTTCCCATCTAATTCCTACATCAAAGCAAGGTATGCCCTAATTCCCCAATAATATGTAAACGCAAAAACTTTTAAACTAAAGGCCGGGGCTGAAGTGCATTAAGTGTACAAATAAAGCGGGTGCACACTGCACTCGATTGCACCACGGCTCACTAAACACACATACTCTTGCGGTATTACCGAAGTTGGTTCTAACGACATCTTGAGGCCAAAAAGACTTCTGGCGCCCTTCCAAAGTATACGTGGTCTGAACAGAGATATCTGTGCAACACACGGTTTTAAAGAACGGTGAACGGGTGTTTTTGACACCCTTTCTTTGGAATTGGACGTAAAATACGTGACGATGTTGCTTGATAGCCGTAAAATAATGAACTATTTATTAAATCAGCGCTTAATTAGGTGAAACTCAGTATTTCGTTTGTTATGCTTTTTAATTAATGACTTATTTTGTATTAATTTTCCGAATGCATCATTTTTCTATTTAAGGATAAGTACGGTATTTAAGGATAAACAGAAAACATGATCAAATGAATTCAAAACTTGCATAGTCCATCTGGAACTATACAAATTAACTTAGAACTGTTCTCTGTGAGTAACTTAATATTCTATCTTCCATACTTCGCTATCAGTTGCCGTACAAAGACATGAAGCTTCAGAACTTCGAACAATTCCAACATGTCTGCCGTTCTAGCGCTCCGTGTAACAAACTTAGACTCGGGTTACGAATGACCCGGCAAGTCGCTTGTGTACGCAACAGTACCAGTACAAGTTTCCACCATTAATGGCGATTGTTGGTAAGTGTAATATGCGTAATAACCGCTGTGCGCGACTGCCCTGAGCGGGAATTATTTGAGGATTTTCTAAAATGCTGTGCAGACTTAGACTTTAGTTCAGTTTGATACTGTACTTAGATGTTACAACTACTTTGTTTGGAAATATTTTGAACTCTGTAGAGAGACTAGCAGCTAGCCAGATAAAGTTCTGAATCTGCATCTGAGAAGTAGTGCCAAAGAAATGTTTTTAATTTTAATTACTTATCTACGGCATATCTGTAAGATAGCTATCTAGAACCTGTGAAACTGGTGTTAAAAAAAATAGGAAAATCCAATCTATAGAATGCATGAATACTGTATTAAATAATACATTAAAATTGAAGTCTTATCATATGACACTGGTCTGGCGTCATTCAAAATAGGTCACTGTAACTACGATTAATTTAGTGCTTCATGAACTAATTTTAACTCGAAATCTTTTTTGCTCTTATTGGTTACTGATTTAATTCTGTATTTTCATTGTTAGATAGAAAATATTGCTACTAAACGAAAATGCTTAATAAACGAAAAATCTTATCCAATTTATGCTTTGTACCAGTGTTAAATGCTATCAAAGAAAATACTTAAAGTCCCAAAATATCCTCACAAAAAAGACTAGTTATTATCAATCATGATTATAATTAAAAACTACACGTGAAAAGACTGAAATGGCCTTAAACCATTTAATTGTAGCAGGTTAGGAGATATCCTCATTTACACCGTCCGGTTCGACAAAAATAGAATAGGTGTTGTCCCAATGTGCACATTTACAAGATGTGCTCAATTTGCTCATTTATGTCTAATTGTAGCCATTAAAACGTTTAAAGCAATTAGTATTCTTTGGTTCTTGCGGTGTTTGACATTATTTTTACAGTTTCAGAACGATTATGTCATTAAAGTGTTGATTTCCTTCTATTGAAAAGTAATCGAAACTAAAAACATTTATATGGCATTATCTGTCAGATAGCTATTTAAAACATTATCGGAAACCTGTGAAACTGGACCTGAACTTGTTACCAAATGTGCGAATATTATAACATACCTATTTATTTGTTTTTATCTGATTACGCAATGATAAATGTTAACTGTCACACGTATTTAATTGACATGAGTAATTTTTTGAAGTGTTTTAGTGACGTGTATTGATTAATTATTATTGTAAAATCCGCTATGTGTGACGTCATCGATATAAGGTGGGTGTACGCATTGAGATAAGCTTAGTTTGTCTGTATTCTCTTAAATATGAATGGGATTTTTATCTAATACTATTCATTTATTTTTTGTTTGATGGCGTTAATATTTATTAAGTTTTGATTATAGTGTGATGTCTTTTAAGATTTACGTACCTGCATAATTCATGCTACCTTTCAACTTAATCGATAGACTCGAAAATAATCGTTTTAAACTCGAATATAATTTCTTGTCGATCGAAAATCATCAGATAATCAGAAATCATCAGATCCCTTCCAGCTGTGGGTGACAGTTTGAGGGGTGTCAGCCTTTTACTTACTTAAAAAAATCCACCATGTTACTTCTTGAGCCCTTTGTGTGCCTAGGCCGGGGTAACTCTTTCAAACAATCCTGCAGCCTCGGCTGGTTCAAACCATCACCTTGCTAAGCAGTCTCATTAAATGCTTCTATCCTCACCCGAAAGATTTGTTATTATTCACAAATGTGTGTTTATAACCGAGCACAAATCGATTGCTACCAGACAAACTTTAGACAATATTAGTCATCAACTCATAGTATCATCTCTTATTAAAAGAGGTCACGCAATCCTTTAAGAAACGGCGCCACAGACTAATCATAACAGTGAGTCAACACCCAATTGTCTAAATGGTGTTGCGTCAAAACCAAGACGGTAGGATGTGGCAAAGGTTAAATCTATATCGTCACATCCTCCAAGCTTCCTGTTTAAATACTGCGTGTTAATTGACTGTGGTCGTACGCATGTTGTGTTGTTTGTAGTCTGCATGCCACAGAGTACGAATGTGTTGTAATTGCCGTGTTGATCTCGTTATACTGTTTGGTTCGAGAGTAAATAAAGCTGGTTGGTGCGTTTTTTGTGGGAAATCGGTTGGTGATTGTAGGTGTATTTTTTGAGAATTATAATGATTGCTTTTTTGTTCGTAATAGTGGCAAAGATATTGTTATTTATCACCCGTTTTTAAGGGATTTCCCAAAAAGGTTCTCAATTCGACCGCGAATATACTTATACCCTACATATAAATATATTTATGTGTGTTCACGGATATCTCCGTATTTTATGAACTGATTTAAGAAGGGTATGCTGCCAGGGTTTCCACATCAGCTACAGTCACTGAAAAGCTGAAAATAACAAACTTTTTACAAAAAATGAAACCGAATTCTATTCTTCAAAGTCGGTTTTAAATCACACAAATCGCTTTTAAAGTACATCTTAAAACCGATTTATCTTATTTTTTTTTGTATTTTTTACTCTGTGTCTTAACAGCGGTGTACGGTAGTCTATATGTGTAAACACATCCGCAAAACTAACTCGCGTGAATTGAGCGCGCGTATTAATTTGTAAAAAGGATATATCCTTAATGAGTTATTAAGCGCAAGATTATACGGACACTTTGCGTACAATGGTACATTGACCAAGTGCTAAATAGGATATGCATGTCCGCTACTGGTGATTATAATGTTGCGATTATAGGTAAGAGAGTTGTGTTTCTGTTGAAGTCAATTTTGAAGTTTGTACAGTTTTATCATCAGAATTTAATCACCACAGCAGGACACAGACCTCTTCTTCATACAGAGATGAACCGTTCAACAAAGGATACAGTTTAATAAAGGTTTTTTTAAAAAAAGCTTATGATTACATAATATGAATTGTGACATCATCTGTTATTAATGTGGTATTAGATGATATTTGTATTTGTGAATTTAATCGATCTTCAAGAGAAGCTAAACTTAACTACACTATTCACTACAATAAATTGTTCAACAGCTCTAACTTAACAACAAGAAACTTAGTCCAAGACAACGATCGCCCCGTCTTAATCTACAAACTTATTGCAAGTTGTCTCGAGGGTAAACTTAACTGCAGTTACAAGTTCAAGTTAAGATAAGCCCAAGCAACAGTTTAGGGAAATGTCCCATTGTGGGATATAGTCTTGCAATACCTAGACAGAACTCTATAAGGCAGTCATTTGTTTTTATGTAGGTAAAGTTAGGCTCAAATATTATAATGATGGGTTTTGATTTCTTTATAATTAAAAAAAGATTTATTATACAATTTTGTTATTATTAGCTCAAACTTAAAGCGGGCGAACTATAGGTACTCGTGAAATAAAACATAATGTTGGTACTTTAGTCGGCTAGACTAGAGAAGGTCTACTTTTAACATTGAACTTCAAGAATGGACTGTCAGAGACTGATGTAATGATATGAACGTCAAACGATACTCCATATCTAAAAAAAAAAATGTTTTCTGGTTGATACAACACAACTTATCATCCTACACAAATGTAAATAGGCCGATAAACTACCTAAAACGAACCCAGGATTTCAAAACAGACAGAAACTTGTACATACTTTACAACACAAACATTTGGTTGGAAACGCATGTAAAACAAAAGTTTGTGGCTATCAGCCATCAGTACTTGTAAGTGCGAAAGATAAGGAAACCACGCGAATTCAGTCTGGATTGCAGTTCTCAAGTGCTTTTTGGGTAATTTATTAGTCTATTAACGAGTCCTTCGTGATGGAATATTTACTGGTTTTACCGGAAAAGCATTGTTAAACGAGGCTAAATTTTTCATGATTTAAAAAAAAATATTTGGATGTAGGTACATAAAAAATGTTATCATCATTTTGTCAATTGAAATAAGCGAAAAGTCATAATTGCTAGTACAATATATTGTTACCTTACAGAGATTGTAACAGATTGCTTAGCGTATGTCTCATTATAGAACTGAGGATTCACATTTCTAGCACAATTTTGTGAATTACATACAAATACTATAAACTAAAGAGCTTGTTTGTATGGCTGAAAACGCTAATTTCAAAATCCGCCGGATAGATTTGAAAAAATCTTTTAGCGTTAAACAGCCCATTTATCGAGGAGAGCCATAGGTTTTTAATTCGGCAGAATCAGTTTCAAGGGTCCAAAACCACTAGTAGTAGCTAGTATTATATTGCATTAGCATTCAACTAGCCTGATAGTTCAAATCTCAACTTAAAACCAACCACAAACAAAAAGGATCATACAACCGCAGTCTAGTTCACCAGCAATTACACTGGCATGTAAATTAAATGACCTCTTTACAAACATCCATAGAGATGCGCTCCTCAAGAAAGTGAGGTCAATTGACTTGGTTACGAGGCAAGGCGGCGAGGCGCGAGGCAGACTCAAAGACCGAAGAAATTCAGTTCATTACCGTCTTACAAGCTCCTTGCGTGTAGGGACGGGACACGGGTATGCGGCTTTTTTTATTTTTGTCGATAGAAATTAACTGTGAATTAGAAGGGTGGAGAAGTAGAAAATTGGTTGAGATGGTTTGTGTTGTAGTAGGTTATGTTTAAGTTGAGTTTGTGTCGACTGTGGTAGACTATATGTGTTGATGAGCTTCAAAACGCTGCATGATATACTTATTCAGAATAGACGCTAACTTAAGTATAGGTACACGAGAGTCCTCCATTGTACGTGCTGCATAAGACACTAATGACCTCATTATTCGCTTAAAACATCAAAGATAATAATAGAAAATTTAACAACCAACAAACAACTTGTCTGATGTTGAGCTAGCAAAAATAATCAACGAAATTACTATCCCGGCGTTCTCAAAAGCCGAAAGTCACTCGAACTATCATCGTTGCAGCGGAACAAACTACCGGCAAGTGTGTCGATTTCCAACGACGTCGACTCGAGTAGTGTAGAAAAAAAAATATTCTCGAGTCGCAAGTTCAGGGTGGGGGGTGGTTACCCTTCCTACGGACCTCCTTAACTGCTGCCAGCGGACAAAAAGAATGAATGGATCCGCCCCTTAACGAATACACCGAGCGGCATAATTCATACTTAGGAAAGTGCAAGGAGTTGACATGGACTTTTATTTTTTTTTCGTTTTAATTACGATAGCGTCGCCAATGAGGTTAGGTTTTGCTTTCGGTGGAATATTTTTATTTGTTTTGTTTTTTTTTTAATTCTCCTATTTTCGCCGACTTCTCTTATGCGTGAGGCTGGTCGGGAATTTTAGAAGTTTTTTTTTTCGAGTTTTTGCTACCCCAACTTGCTCGTATCGTTGGGAGCACTTTCACGTGTGCAGTTTACAATTTTTATTATATTTATATTTTATTTTATTAACTTCTTTATCTTGTGCTGAAAAAATAACGATGTCACGGTATGTCTTCACTTGAAACGTTGGATAATTAAAAAGTTTTCAACTTGACGTTTCTAACGACGTTCTAGTTTCAAATATCCTCATTTAAATGAGTAAAACAAAAGCTAGTAGTACTCATTTTGGTATCTACTTGTAGACAATCGATTACTAACAGAGCTCTAGCGCTCGTTTGATTGGCCCTATGCAATTGTGCAATATGAAGACGACTCATAGATCTAGTTGAATCGGATAGTTTTAGGCTTTAAAAAACTGAGTAACTCTAGGTATTATTTTGACCGACATTGTATCACTTAAGAATATTATTTGTTTAAACTGTGGGAATATTAGACAGGATACACATATTTTCTTATCAGACTTATATTTTAAACATGTTGCAATTCTAAACAATGTGACACTTTTTAATTATGTCATCCTGTATATCCCCTGTTTATTTAGATACCTAGCTAAAAATTAAACGTCAGCTAAAAAAAATAACGAAAAAATACTCGACCACTTAAAGGCATCGGACAGCGCTTACGCCAAGTGCACTGGCCGTTCGAACGGACCACGGAAGGCAGCCTCGGAAGTTAAGATGCGTCGGTTGCCACGTATAATTTTTTCCACTCTCTTTCAATTCACTCCCCCTATCGCCCCCCACCCCCCTTCTCAACCCTTCCGTCTGTCAATCTTAACTACAAGGCGGGAAGCCTCCGTATTACAGGGTTCAGTACTGGGCCTACATTTTTTTATTTCACTATCGAGATTTTAATAGGACTCGACTAGAATTTCTGAGAATCGATGATTCGAGCGGGATTACGAGTTGGATGGGTTTCGGAATAGTTTTTAAAGAGTGAATTTCGTTCGTTCGGAAATTAGGGAGTTGATTTTTTGGAGTTGCGCTGATGTTTATTTGTTGTGCCTCGTTTGTGCGTAATGTGTGTAGTTGTGCGGAAAATATGTTTAAACGAGGCTTCATTAGTATTTGTTAAATCAAACGCTTATATTATGTGAGTTCAGTATTTCTATTTAATCCCATTCACCACTTTAAATCCCAAACTAAAACGACACATAGACTTCCCAAAAAAAGTTGCCAAAACATGGGCAAAAAATAATCATCGGACATTTATTCAAAAAGTGAAAATCCAAAAAGACTATAAGTTTCCGTCTGGGCACTAATCAGTGGTATTGTGGCGGCTGTTTGAAGTCTCAGCGTAATGGAAGACCAGACAGGCTAAGGGGAGAAGGAAATAAAAAAAAATACTCAACGCACGCATAAGTAGGCGGACGTCGCGGGACAAGTGCGAAATATTTTGGTGCTAGACGTTTTTGGGAATGTACTAAAGCTGTTTAGTGCTAAATTATGGTTAGAAAATTGCAATATTTTTGACATAGGGTGTCTATGTAAATCAATAAAATTGCAATTTGAGAGTGAATATTGCACAATTATTATAACAAAGAACATATTTGG
The DNA here is from genome assembly GCA_002382865.2 of Heliothis virescens. NCBI lineage: Eukaryota > Metazoa > Arthropoda > Insecta > Lepidoptera > Noctuidae > Heliothis > Heliothis virescens. Next base: position 3,941,163 of record NWSH02000329.1, on the reverse strand, counting down.
TAATAACTGAAAGATATCGTAATATAAGTATGCGTTACTTGATTTATGTACAGTCCACATTATGTAAAAAAATCACAGATATATTTAAAATAAAAACTTTACTTCTCCACATGACATAGCCTGTAACATTATAAAAACCGGCCAAGTGCGAGTCGGACTCGCACGCGAAGGGTTCCGTTCCATTATCTATGAAAAATAAACGTACCTACAAAAAATTACTTTGTTTTTCATACAAATATATGAATAACAAAGTTATAGTTTGCGGTTACTGAAAAAGTGCTATAACTCAAAAACTACTGACTGTATTTCGTTCAAACCAATTTTGGTTGATAGTTTTTATTAAGATCTATAACATATATTTTTTTTAGATTTTTCACTTTGGTAGTTTAGAAA
>NWSH02000329.1:3909798-3933359 GCA_002382865.2 Heliothis virescens | reverse complement strand
ACAGGCAGTCGCTCCATGTAAAACACTGGTTCTCAGCTGCATCCGGTTAGACTGGAAGCCGACCCCAACGTAGTTGGGAAAAGGCTAGGCAAATGAGATGTGTATTTTTTGTAAATGACTATGCAACAAAATACAAAAACGGGAAAAAAAACAAAATTTAGGACTTGTTTTCTTTTTTAAATTAAATTGTGTTTTACATTATTTTACATCTCCACGAATTAAAACAACTTAATTATTTATCATCTTATTGACTAACACGTTGTGTACCCGAGTGTACCACAGGCAACAGTCTCGTGAACTTGATACATGACATTGTCTGCCCTTTTCACGCACTCTGCAACCGCCGCAGCTTTTGTCTTGCTTTCTTGCTTACTCTTTTATACTATTCTAGTCGTCTGACAAGTAAATAAATAATAATAAAAATAAATAATGATTATTTAAAAGACGAGCTTTTAAAAAAAATAAAGAACTGTCTCTTAAGTGAAGGTTTTTGTTTCTGACTGTACATGTGGTCGATCTATCAGTACCTATCTGTCTTTTACCAATCAAAAATTAACCTTCCACTATTGTGATAGGTTTGAAAATCTATTGGAGAAATTTTGCTGATTGAGCTAGGTTAATGCATTAAGTATAGCAGAATTTATAAGGTAAAACTACCTTTAATTAATACGTAGTAGGAATTTTATTTCATTTCAAAAAAGTTAATTAATACCTCAAGCATTTATTTCTAAGGAAAACGCAACATTCTATTTAAATGTTATCAAAAACCTGCAGTTATTAATAAAATTAATTGTTTAAAATACCAAGGAAAATTCAAGCAATTATGCATTTACGAAGACAATTATTATATTGCAAAATACATTATGTTTCTTACTAATTTTTTGTGGTAAAATTTGTCATAGAATACTTCAGTATGTGATTCGTAATGGACAAGGTTTTAAAATAAAATAAACAAAAATATAATTCTTCACTTTATTTCCTTCTTATTAAAGTCGAAAAAGTTAATTTTAAATAACTGAAATTCGTCGTACTTAATTTTTATTTATACAAAACTTATAAAGGACAATATCGGTGGACAAAACAACCCTCAAATGCTCGCGGCCCTTTGAAGCAGTTTTAAAAGTATTAAAGAAAACTTTCACGCGATCCTTTCTTTCAATGAAAACCACATCATTAGACTGTCTCAGAAATACTTCTCGAATAAAACGCTTAAAATTTCGTGTTTTGGTTTCAATATTTTGTAAGAATCTTTAGTTATATTGAAATTGAAAAGGTAGAATAGGTATTTTTTTTATTTAATAATATGAAAGTATGAAAATAAAAAGTAGCTAAATCGTATACATACTTGTTATTTTATTTCCAATACTAATTTATGCACTAGTGTCACAAATTAAAATAAAATACAAACATTCTGAACTTAAACAGAAATAAAAACAGCATAAATTATAAAACACCCGTGTCAATATTTCTTAACCCGCTCGCTATCACATTTTCCTCATAATTTAGCATTCTCTACGCAGGGGGGAAGATGGGGGTGCACTTGACCACCCCGCCAACCCTTCATCGCCTCAAGAACAACATCGCGATTTTAATATAGTCTCGTTTTAACTCCGAGATAGTTAACGATACTTACTGTTTTTTTTTAATTGCGTTTTTTTAGTGATGTATGTAGTAGGATGTTTAGATGTTCGATTTTTTGAGATTTGGGATTGAATATTGGGAAAATGGTTGTTTATTGATTTTTTAAGTACTGTTTTTTTTTAAGAAAAGAAAATAAAAATAACATGATATACTAATGTTTATGTAATTATTTAGACATTATGTTGTAGGCACACATATGTATATGCATGATTATTTTTTACTTCGTAAAATTAAGCAAACGAGACATTTCAAATTTAATAAGTGGACGTATAAGTTTTTATACTTAAAAAAAAACAATACCTTAAAAAAATGCCAATACAAAAAAAAAATCCGCAATTAAAAAATAAGCTCCCATTAGAAAAATAGTGGGGCTCTCACATGTTTAACTAGCGTTTCTCAAGTCTACGCCAAATGAGGGTGAGCAGGGTTAATGAATAATTAATGTGCTGTTCGCGCCAATTATAATTACGTAAGGAAAGCAATTACGGCTGCCACCCTGTTTGTTCCTCGTGATTTGCACATAGTTTAGGGAAAAACTATGCATGATCGCGAACTTGGCTCGCAAAACAATAGCCATCTTTATAGGTAGCTAGATACTTTCATCTATACTAACATTGTAAAGCTGAAGAGTTTGTTTGTTTGTTAATTTGTCGATTATCGAGGAAGACTATACTTTTATCAGAGAGCGCGGAGTAGTCCTTATGGAACGCGGGTGAAACCGCTGAAGGGAGCTATTTTTTGTTAGATATTTCGTGTTTTAGTTAAGAAGGCAGAAAATAGATTAATATAAAATATACCGGTATAAAGTATGACAGCTACAACACTTTTTATTTACATTTATTATTTATAAAAGAAACAACAAAACATTTTTCCTTGAGGACATCTGCAAAAGTCTTGATAGGTTTTTATTTTAACAAATAGTGTATTAAATATGCATTTAAATGTATATAAACAAAGAACAATCGAACAAAGAATCGTCTGAACAAAAATAGATAATCGTGAACAATGCGTTTACCTTTGTTTACTTCTATTTAAAACCTAAAAACTCCCGCGGGCTACAGAAAAGGAACGTAGCGGGTGACGACAAAAATACACCGGACTTTACTTTATAAAAGACTTCAAGACAAATCGGACTTCACTTTTTCATAATACTTTGTGAAAGTTAGTTCCGAAAATCTAATTAGATAAAAAAATAATAAAAATGACTATATTTTTAATTAAGATTTTTTTCCGCAATCTGCAGTCGCAGGGTCAATAATGTGTTTGAATAAAGTTAGATTGAAGATGCAGTGCTACGTTGTTGGGGTCACTTAAATTTATTATTGAGGGGTTTTCAAACTTGCTTATAAAGTACATTTTGACATCAAAAATGGGAGAGCACGTGAGTATTTTTTTATATTTCGTTTCGCCTACTGTTTTGCAAAAAAATCATATTTTGAAAGTTTTTTCTGTCATATACCACCACCATTTAATTTAAATAACAATAACACTGACCATCATAATTAACAGCGGAAAGCGACAAACAATTTTTCAAACAAAATCAGTGCAGTACGTAATTAACAACAAAAGCGTCGCGTGCGCAGGTCTGGGGGAGCGGCCGTCACGCCTTGCAGTCGGAAGTGACGGCGGACGTGGAGATTGAGGCCCCAGTCCCTGATTCCTTCCGGTGGACCCTGGCTCTTTGCTGGTAACGCTTTAAGGCATAGGAGATGGGAGATCAGAGGTAATATAGTCGACAATTTTTTTTGAAATTTTTGTTCTTTTTTCCTGTAGTTGTTGTGATTTTGTGTTTTTTTGTGAGTGGTATTTGTTTGACATATTAGGAAACAACACTTTTATTTCGATTTTTTTGTACTGTTTTTTTAAATATTTTTTTTCAAAGATTATCCCTGCCTATCATTTTAATTTTTAGCGCCTTTACTGAGACCTAGAATTACTTTTGAACTACATAATAATCAAACAAAATAATATGTAATAATAAAAAAAATATTTCAATAACCACCAGTTTAACGGGTTCCAGATAAAGTTCTAGATAGCTATCTCACAGATATAAATGTTATTAAAATAAGCTCGCTTCAGCTTTCACTTCACTCCACACATAAGGTCGTCGCTCCGATCTTCGAGCCAGAACGATTGAGTGCGATCTTTTTTTTATTAGCTGTCATATACCACGTTTTGATAGTGACTCATGTCGGGATGTAAGGACGAGATGACCTCTTTGCAATTGATATAGCACGGAGTAACCTGTTTGTCTGATGACTTGTACAATATATGGGTGCGGTTCTTTTGTGTGTCTGTATGTTTGTTGTCGGCTTAAGTAATTGGTTTAGGTATTGGTGGTGGAAGGTTTTCAGAGAAAATGTGGTGTTTCGTTTGTTGATTGTGTTTTGAGGAGATTCGTTGATGACATGTAATAAAAATAACTCCCGATTTTTGAAGGGTTTAAATTGCTTTACGGCGACTTTTTTTTTCATATATTTTTTTACTTTAATGCGTTAACAAATACGTAAAACTCTGTTTTAATAGTATCCATATCCCACTATTCTTGCATATTAGTAACAATTCCACATTACCACGTAAACAACAATTTAGTTAATTTAGTTACCACGTTCTGAATACAACCAATACCGCCTCAGTCTTAACCCTACAACGCAGTCACACTAAGATAGCCACACTCCGTAACAAAACCACAAATAAATATCAATAGACTTGGCTCGGTAGACCACAAGGATCACCTGTGTTTCACACGGCGCTTGCGCAGTTCTCACGAGCTCGACTTACGCTTCCTTCCTGTGTCTGAGCATTACGTTCGGACGTAGGGCGCTGTGATTACATTATGGTATTGTTTTTTTCTTTCTTTGGTTGTTGATTGTAACGACGTGGTAAGTGAGTTTTTTTGTTGGTTAGATGTTAAGTGAAGATTTTTGAGGTCGATTAATGATAAATTGATCTGTATGTTGGAGTTATTGGGAAAAGTTTAGGTCTGTATAACAAGTTTTAGTCTACAGTATGCTGTTGTTTATATTTTATTTATTTATTTTCACCAGAATAATCGAGTATTTCGAACTTTTGTTTACTGTATATCTAAGCTCTGTGATATAGACCTACATAACCCATATTCCCATACACTTCGAACTAGCCTTGTCAAAATCCGTCCACCACCAAAAAATCGTGCCCCAAAATACCAAAAAGTGCACAACTTAATATTTAAGCCTTGTATCCGATAGCCCTCAAGGGTCATTCAGTAAGGGTGACAACTAGCTAGCCCATTGCCTGGGAACCACGTCTTCCGTTCTCAGCAAGTGACAAATCTTTTTTTGATTGTGTGAACCTAGGCGTATCCTGTTGCTTAGGAAGGAAGCGATTTGTGAGGGAAACTGCGTTCTTCAATGATCCTCTTGAGGTATAATTAGCACTTAGCGATGAATAGATTTTGAAGTGGACTTTGATTGGCGGAACCATGAAAGAGGTGATTTTGTAATTTATGTGATGTGAAAAATGAGATGGATTTAGACACCTTCCTTTTGACTGTTCAGATAGAGAAGAATGGAAGATTTTGGGGAAGGCCTTTGCCCAGCAGTGGAACAATTTAGGCAAAAGAAAAAAAAATGCTACAGCAGGTACAAATGCATGTAGAGCGAATTATATAAGATTCAAGTAAAGAAAGAAAACCTCTTTGAATTTCAAAGAATAAAATCTTAAAACTTTTATACCAAAGAAATCTCCTTCGGAATTCTTTTTCTGCACAGGCGTTTCGCTCCGTCTTATTTCTTGGCAGTTAACCCTTTTGTCGCCGCGGTTAAGGAGTCCATTGTTTCACGAGCGGTCGGTCTCACGGGCCCCCGTCTCAGGCAAACAGGTCAGACTTTGTTACATTGTTTAAGTAGGCTAATATTCCCATGGGATTGGAGGGTTGGTGGGATATTGAAGAGTAATATGAGGAGCTTAGGTTTTTTTTTTCAGTGTTTATTTTAAGCGTGAATTATAAGATGAATACGTTTTAAATTAAGTAAATAATTTATTTTGCTGTGAGTGTTTTTAGTAAATACCTTTTCGTACATTATAGGTAACTTCTTACAAAAAAAAAATTCAAATACAGATGCTGTTAATTATGAGATTCTAAAAATTAATTTTGCCAACTTTTTTATAGCTGTAGGTTCCTTTTAGATACTTAGAAATCTAGATAAAGGCTTGGAAAACTTCTGGAACTGGCCATAATTTCATGAAATTGAAATAATAACTGCCTATGCATAAAAGAAAATTTAATTTCCCAATAATTACGTATAAAATTGTCTCAAGATTATGATCATCGCGTGCGGGAGTGTCATTAGGGTGCGTCCACACTGTCATATTGTGTGGATCGCTTACAGCGCTATCTTGAGGGTGAACGATGAAAGATTATTGCGTTTAATGTAAGGAATAAGCTTACGGCTTTAATTATGTAGGCAGGTCTAATGGGTCAGTGAATGGGTCAGTTTTTGTTTGATTGATTTTTGTATAGTTTTGTTTTTTTTTGGTTTGTAATTTGTAATAATGTAAATTGAACAATTGTCTTTTTAAAATATTTCTAAGAAAGACGATTAGGTACTGAAAATTTATGAGTTGTAGATAAAAATAGCGATTTTGTGTAATAGGAGTGTCAATTAAATTTTGATTTGCATTTTTATAAGTTTAGGTCCTGTAAATTAATATTTCCCATAATTCCTGTCAAAGACCTGAATACATCCAAAACACTTTTTATTTTTTTTATTTCAGTAAATTTTAAGAAGCCTATAAAAAGAGACAACCAGTTATTTTCTAAATACTGAAACCTCATTAACGACATCAGACGCCTCCCCATAACAACACAACTAACAGTTCCCACATCGGAACTGTCCGCCTTCATTTTTCGCGCATAATTACGTCTACAACGGCTCGACAAGCTGTCGCGTGGCATACCGGTCGGCGCGCATCTGTCGCGCGTCTGAACCCAGCTTTATGACACGGAACATTATAAATTTATTTAAAAACAAAAGAGTAGTTTTATGACGGTTTACTGGTAGTTTTTGTGGTTATTGGTTTTTAATGTATTTTTTTTACTTTCTTAGATTTGTCGTAACTACTACGAGAGATTGACTATATGTATTTCTAACGCGAAGCTGTAGATAGGTAGATAAACAGCAAACACTTAAATGTATGTTAAAGTTGATTTTAACGTTCTTAGTAATTTAAGAAAATATTTTTTCGTAGCATTTCGTAGTACTCGTAGCAAGAACAAATTATGTACTGAAATTACTGCGGATAATTGATATTTATATTGATGATTATGGCTTCATAAAGCGTAAACTCGGAATCCAAAATCAAAAAATGTAACGTCAGTATCATGAAATCCAAAGGGTTATCCTCAATGATACAGCATAACTAACTAGGGGTTACTTATTAATTAAAAAGAATTGTTACCACCATTTTATTGTACCATTTCAAATGTTAAATATAACATATGTGCTTTACGTTTGTCCTAGTGACTTGCAAGAAACTACCCTTACAACATTATCAATGCGGTCTTCATGAACCCTATTACAGTGGAATAAAGTTCAAAATGCTTTGTCCTTGTTTTGGATATTGTGGTTTACGCTTGATTAGTTTTAATTTCACGGGGTTTTCGGGTGAACAATGATGTGGAATGAAGATCTTTGTCTTGGGGAAGAAATACGAGTAGGGTAAGACGTGGGTAACAAAACCTTTTGAATAGCAGTGTTAAGAAATGTGTGAGCCGTGGTAAGATCTTCTATCAGCTGATTTAAAAGACGTTTATAGTAAATCTTGGGTGTATTTTGTATTTGCTAGGAGTTATGTTAAAGAGTAGTTCCTAGTAACTTTGTTGGTGAATTCAACAGTGATACTATTGTCATTCGTCATTACTTTTTGTTAATTGAAGAAAATCCTTGTTAGCTCTCTCCAAGTCCATTATTTTGCTCTCTTTAAAAAAATGTAACATGTTTCTCCATTTAAATTATAAAGACGGAATGTTAGACAGACCTCATTAATTCCTTGTTGATTGACAACATAAAAACAACAAATTGTAACTTTTACTTTTTTATTGCCAGAAACGTATAAAAACTTTTTACAAATAACTATCGGAACGTGTCTTAAGTTTTAAATTGATACCGGCAGGCAGCGAAGGAACCATGAGTGGACAAGTTTCAATTTCGAATTCGGAAGTCTTGGCTTGATTAGTTCGTTTTTGTGGAGCACAAAGCGCACTTCCGGCTTGTCACGTTCTATATACGAATTGTGGAAATGACGTCGATCCGTCGATGCGCTCCAACGGTTTATTAGAAATTGATATTTGGAATCTAAGATGGTCATTAGACCGTCTGTCTTCCGGCCGTACAGGAGGGCGCGTGCCACTTAATTGCTTCATTTGTGCCCATAATGTGGCATCAATATAGTTTTTTCATATCTTCGAGGTGTTATGCTCTAGTGATGATTGAAATTTATTCATCCATTTCCTAATACAGTCCCTAATAAATAACAAACAGCGGAACAAACAATATCAATCGTCATCCGCCATCAATGCATCACAATCACGGCGAGATCGTAAACAAAATTCGATAAAACTCATCATTTTATACCTAAACGAATTATCTGGTAGCAAATTTTAAGCCAGGCCTGCACAGTGCGTCCGCTTATACAAACAAAATACCAACCAATCACGATTTTGTGAATTTGAAATTTGTTAAAGCCCAACGGTTGTACAGAAAACCAATACGGTGTGTACATGTATGTACATGGTAAAACTACGCACGGGCTAAGCAAACTAGCGGTGTGTGTGTGTGCACGCACACAGCGGCACGCACCGCCGCGTACACTCACTCACACAATGCGATATTGCAAATGGGCTAGTCGAATGTATTCGTTCGCCCGCCGGCCGGTGGGGGTGCGGGCGAGCCCAGCGGAGGGGGGAGAAGATGCGTTTTTGTGCAGTACTCTCCGCTTTAGCTACGTTTATGAGTAAATATAAGTGCGTAACCGATAACGTCCTTAATACGGGCTACATCAGTGTGAGTTCCCCGCTTTTGGACTCAATTATACCTGTCTGTGTACGCGACATCTAGACTTTCTTCACAATAGGGCTGTCACCGGCGTGGTATAACTATCTGTTTGTCTCGTTTGAAACAGTTATGATAAACGTTTGTATGAGCAATTTCACAGTAATCGCCTTTCACTAGTTTTCGTGAGCCATCCTAGTTCTCCAAACAAGCGACAATGCATCACAATTAGGCTAACATTATTCGATCATGGGGGTGAATAATAGGAGGCTTTACATCCAACGACCTGACGGTAACTGAAGCATTGATGACGAACCCTAACACAATTTGACCGGGCTGCTTTAACTTTTCACAGTATTCGATCAGGCTACATCTATTATCCAGGAGGCTTTTGCGATGTGAACGATAACCAGTGTAAATCTAATCCTGAAGTCAAAAATCATTTATTCACCGCGGCGCGGGGCAACTTACAAACACAAAATGTATGTTTGCTGGTGCGGCCAGTTAAAATGTTTGCCAGGCTAGGTGCTCGGCGACCCTATGGCGCACAGCCGCCCGGAACGGTAGGCTTTTTAAAAATAAACGAGTTGTTATTTTTAGTGACAGAAGCAGACTAAGTGGCTTCGACCTGGGGGAAGTCCGATGTCCTCTGAGAGTTAGGCACACCTGACTGGCGATGCTCACGGCCCGATTCACACTTCTTTCAGCGCTCGAACCGCCCGAATGGAAAGTACATGAAAGGCCTGTTACTTCGTTACTAAGAAAAAAAGTAAAACGAGCACGAAAAATGCTCAGCGAGCGGAATTCGGGTGACGTTCTGTAATATTAGATAACTTGGGAGACGGCTGCCGGCTGCGTACGGCGCTAGCCTATGCTCCTCTATTTGTTGTCAGCACACGTTGTCACAGGAGCGACGCCTGCCTGTCGATATTAACTTTTCAACATCATTCCAACTAACATTTTACAGTAATCATACTTTTTGCTACCATTTTACATTTTAAAATGTCATCCTCTGCCGTTTCCAACATTTGAATATAGAATGTAATAATATCGGTCATTCTTTCATTAATAATTCATAGACAAGTGTCAAAGTCAGATAATTTAACGCGGGAAGTGTAAAAATGTATTTTTAGAGCAAAGCCAGACCACAGCACGCGGTCAGGCCGGAATCTATTTCATTATCGGGACGTTTAACTAACCTCACGTCAATGAACCGCGGTGTTTCTACTATAAAATTTATTTTGATTAATCCGTAACATTCTCGTATCTCTGGTAGGCTCGATGCCATTTCCGTAGGTACACGACGCATACACAAAGCAATACTGGCCACTGTCCACTCCTCTTACGGGACGAACACGAATTTTCGCACACACACAACCGCCTATTTCAGTTTTACCGCACACTGGTGCTTGTATAAAATTTATGGTGCACACTTTTGCATCGGAGCCGCTATAGCAACATAGATCTGTGGAAGGGGGATGGCGCTGGTCAGCCATTTCGTGTCGACGAGATTTATAACCTCTCTGTGCGTTGGCGCTAACTTCAGTAAGATGCGTGCATTTGACGTTGGAAGGCTTTATTAGTGAAACTAGGCGCTGTATTTTTCGTATTACGTTTGAAATTCGATATTTGTCGAGCGATAAAATTGGAAAATGGTGGTGGGTAGGTAACAGAGCCGTTGGGGGCATTATTTCAAAATGTACGGTTAGGTGGGGGGGATTTAGGGTGGCGAGCGGGGGTCAGCCCGGTTGTTTGTCTATCGCCGCGCTTTCCCATTCACCGGGTGAATTTTCCGAAGCCCATTGCGCTTCCGACCCCACCACCCCCCTTGAGCCTTCCTCTCTGTATTTTTATTAACGGAATTATGGCGTCTGAATGAGTAGTGCCTACTTATATTGATTAGGCCTCCGGCGTATGGTATCGTGCATGTGAGCGTGATAAGCGCAGGTTTTATTTGGAACCTAGGATTGGTTTAATCACGTCGATATCTTCATATGAATCTAGTATAGCTTCAAATGGTTATAGGTAAGAGGTGGGCAAGGCTTTTACTGTTAATTCATCTTTATGCAGGCATAGAACAAAAGAGACTTATGAAATGTTTTTTTATTCTCCTTTTTAATACCTCACGCACGTTGCTTTTGAACTCATCCATTTTGTTTTAGAGTAAACGTTATTGTTGTTCTGTTTTAATGAAAAGGTTTATGAGTAGGTAATAAATACGTTCGTAGAAAAAAATCCCTGTTATAAAAAAATAAACTATTATTCAAAATCGGAAACCTAATTCTCTTTTCGAACGTATTCAAAATGCCTGTATAGTCTGTGGGCGTTTCCAAATGCAAGGTTCTGATCAGAAACTCATAACGGACACGTCATGTCTTATCTATGGTGAAAAGTTGGGCCATAGAGTGCGCGGGAAAGCTTGCGCTGCGTAGTTTACCGTCAACAGTTTCCGAACGCGTTTTGGTGAAAGAACAACTTTATTGTTACGCATTCGTATATTTTCGGTAGGGTTTACAACAAAGGAATTTTATTTTTGAATAAGATATATTACCGTAAAAGGAATTTAACGATTATAAATAGTTTCAAAGTAATTTTTTGTAATTAAATATCCTATTGGAATAGTGGAACGTTTTTATTTGTAACTATCAACACTATAACTATACCAACTCGAATATTGTAATACTGAAATTCTCGAACATCAATTATAATTATTAATGTATACGTTTCTATTAACCGGTAACAATTGCGGGCGGCGTACACAAATTTCCAAAATTGTTTATGTGATGATATTGCCCTTGACCCGAAATTCATTGATAATATTGTTTAGAATTGTTGTTCAAACATTAAACAGCTAGTATTTTATCATAATAAAAGAATTGGTAAGATTGATTGTCCGACTTTCTGGTTTTCCACTACCTGTAACGACTGCCAAACATGTTCAAATGACAGCCGGGACTCACCAAATTAACATGCCTCCCGAAACTTGCCACTACAGAATGACCCGTCCTTAGGCGACTGCACCAAGCGTTGTTTACCTTATAATCCAAGTCAAGTAAACGTCGAAGTATTTTGTTTGTTTCAAATCCAGTACGATCACGTCAAGCTAGTTTCAAATCGATCTCAAAATCGGCTGTTACTTAGCCTCGATTTTTTCTTAGAAGAAGATTTCTTATTTTACCTCTTTTTTTTTGTAGCGCAAAAAATCTTATTCGCGTCTTTAATAGCCCTCGCTATTCGCCTCGAATTCGCGATGACTAGTTCCGATACCACGTCGATAGCTCAAACGTAGGTTTTCGATGCTCAAAACTGTACTGATTAATGTTACGGTTTATCGGTTTTCGCTGTTAATTATGGCTTTTTCAGGAACAGATATCGCCCATTAACGGGTTAGATTTCTTCGAATCGGTGTTGTGTTGTCATGGTTTGTTTGAAGTTTATTACAGAGTTGCTTGTCATCATATTGTCCGTTGAAGGTTATGTCAGTGTAATTTTTGGGGTGTCATAAGGTACTCGTATTATCTATTAATTCCTTCGGTAAGTTAGACAAATACCTTTCACTGTATTCGCTATTTGTCTATGTATTCATGTGCAACTAAAACTAAAAGTAAGTCTAACATTTCAGTAACAAATCGTCTCTAAATTCCTAACGAACTAAAATCCCGTCAAAACTTTGGATATTCAACAAAAAAGGTTCAAACTATCCGTCACTAGACCAGCTTTTAAAACTATACAACCAAAAAGTACGGATATGTCCGGACCGTCAGCAAAACGACGTAACATTATAACCGCGACTGTAGTAACAAGTCAACAGAGCTACGTACAGTCAGCAGCAAAAATTTGCTCCCTTCAAATATTCACAACTTTTCTGAACGGGGGATGGAAAAACTGTCTGCCTGTCCACTGTGCCTACGATGTAGCTAATGTGTGTATAATGCGATTATTTTTACACTGTGCAACGTCAGAGTACTTAATAGAGGATATTCTATGCAAAATTTATGTGATCTAGGTATTTTTACAGTATTTTTGTACTAAGTCTAGCAGATTTAAAGGACAATGCACGGGAAAATTATACAACAAAAAGAAACCTAAAAAATATTTATTCGAATGGTAATAATGTTATCCTTGTTGCTACATTCAGTAGGTATTCTATTTTATGTATAGAATAATAAAATAAAATGTAAAAGAAAAAATACGAGAGCATTCAAAAAAGATTTATATTTGTTACAAAAAATATGTGTAAAAATCGAAAAAAGGAATACTTAACAAGCTACCAAGAAACTAATTCAATTTTATGACAGCCGCCATCCACGTCACATAAGTCCATGGGCGGCAAGTGCCCACGCACATATGCACGTCTGATTATTCGAAAATTCATGCCCTGTCCACCCCTGTCAGGCCGCAGACAAAATACGGGTATATGTACGAAATTCAGCCGGTTTTATTCCGGCGTTCGGCCGTCGAAAACCGGTGCTAGCCAGTTCATACCGCCCTAAAACTGCGTATATGTACGTTACAAAGGAATTATAAAAGGCCGGTCAAGTCAGAATTGAAATTGGATTTTATTGTCTGACTGTACTTTATTTGCGAATTTTCGGTGTCTGAGATAATTTGATTAGGTTGGTGACTTGTATGAAATATTTCCTAAGCCTGAAATACGAAATCATTATTTCTGTTGAAAATGTAAATTGGTATTATTGGATATAGAAAATATGTAAAGTCTGGTTAGTCTATTTCGGAAGTTTGCTAGTAATAAGTTAGGTTATATAATTAATGTTGTTCATTATCATATTAGCTTACCATTAATATGATTTTGAAATCTTATCCGTTGTGAAATATGCCCGTAGCCTGCGGTTGATCTGAAAAGAGAAGAAAAAGGTTTTGTTATTTTACAAACACTCAATTTTACTATTAAAAATAGAAAGAAAAAACCTAAAATCTTAATAACATGACCATCAGATAACATTCGGAAGTCTCCAAAAAGTAGTCAACATGTTTCCTTTTCACCCATTTACTGAGAATCGATAAGAAGTTCCAACACTACTTATCGATATCGATCGGATAGGGGTGGCCACGTGCGCGACCACCCGGCGGGAGCGCGTGCGCCGGTCTATAGGAAATCTATGGAGTTTTTTGTTTCTTCCGATAAATGGCGATAAAGGCAATCTTTTGGTGAATTACCCCTATCGGGTTTATAGTATAGTATCGTTGTTTAAATATGTGATTATTTAGGGACATAATATAAATTGGTTTCAAAGTTAATCCATAGTTTAGCAACCCATCGATGTTATAGAAAAGAAACACCAGTGTGTATCTTAGTTGGAACATAACATGACAAACAAAACAATTCTCAATTAGATTTTCACTTATAACTCATAAAAGTAGTTATACATATAATTAGATTTTCTAGAGTTTTTGTGTGTGTATTTAATATATCATAGTCTCTCTCTTTCTATTGTATTATACGTAGTAATGTATCCAAAATTATTCTTGCTATATTTTGCAGCTGGTTTCTCTACTTCACTTCATTCTCTAGCTTACATCTTAAAGATACTCCAATATATCTTTCCTCTAAAGGAACCGAAAGATGTTTCTTTACGATTAGTCACCAGGTGCCATGGGGTGCTTTACACCCCATTGATCGTTTTATGGCATATTAAGGGCTCGGTACTCTGAAGAGGCTAATTGTCATAGAGTATAAGATCTAAGTACAGGAAGTTATTTGTTGTATGTATCAGTTGAATGTGGGTTGATTTATTTGCTGCCGAGTGTACTTGCATTTGTGCGATTTTTTTAAGAAATTAATTTTCGTGTTTTGGTTTGATGTGTTGGTAGGTTTATGATTTGATTGAGAACTGAGCAAGAATAAAATTTAGAAAAAAAGTATTTTTATGATTATTCCAGGAAAAAAATACTTATTTTGTTAGTCTGTTTTTACTTCACAAATATGTGTTCATTTAGGCTCAGTTTTCATGTGACTTACAGAAAACAAAAATCGTATTTTAATTATTTTCCTTGTATTTTTTTTACTTTACTTTCCCTTTACAAACTACAAATCTAGAAACCATCACAAATCTTCAAAAACAGCTGTTTCTATTAATCGTATCACCACCGCCTGATTTACGACACTTATAGTCCTCAAAGGTATACGTGTCAAATTAGTGCTATAAAGGATCAATATTTTGCACAAATTGGGCAAAAACATGCAGATGTTCAACTTATTTTTGACTTTTGGTTTGCCGTCTTTTATTCAATGAGTTTCGATTTCTATTTCTTCTTTTTCGATTTCTATAGTTCATTCAAGTTACAGAAGTCATTTTTTTTTGTTTCGGTCTTCTTAAGTTATCCGTACTAATTACTTAGGTACTACTAATATTATGAGTGCGAAAGTAAATCTATTCCTACTTTTTATCCAGGTGATAGCAGAGGTGAACAGCAAGCCTTAGTATTTTTTTTTCTTATAGACAACTTGTGATGTTTCTTATTTATTGTTAATGCTTTCTATGTACAATTACGATTTCCCTTTCTCATAAAACAAATACAGCTCTATTGCACTAGCAAACTAGATGAGTCTACTTACATCCCAAGAACATACCAATTTAAGTATCAAAAGACCCACAAATGTCCCGCAAGGCCAAGAGTACTTCACCATTAATATTTATTCGCGGGATGCGGGCCTTCACATTCAAGGAACAATTCTTATCCCCTCACCACAATAGGCTACTTGGCCACGAATTGGCTACTTGGCCCAAATTCCCACAAAGCCAATATTGGTCTACTTACGACCAAATTACCAGTATCGTCCCGCATCCTTAGACCCCTGCGGAGACAAATTTAATTTTAATAGTTTTTTGCAAGTTGCGACAGGATGTCTAAATTGTTATGCTCAAGGTTATAAATAACGTTTTTGGGTACGAGTTGTATAATAGTTGTGTAAAAGAAACGGGTGTAATAAAGCAATTTAGTGTCTATAGGAAAAAACTGAAACATGATATCTGTATGTCGCGGGATGTTAGGGTTGGTTTTTTGATTGACAACTAACTGCGAATTATCATGTTAAAGATCGGGGCAATAAAACGCCGCCCAACCGGACGCGAAGTCAGTCGAATCAAACTTACAAAACCAAGAAAGTCAAACCAAAATTACATGTTACAGTTAACCCTTCACTTATCTCGTCAACGGAATTGTCAAAACACATTCCGTGTTAGGGTGCGTTCACACGCCCATTTGTAAGACTTGTGACGTCAGCGGATGCGACGTAAGGACTCCTCGTCTTGAATGGGCACGCACACACGCACACCTGTGCACGGACGTCTTGGAGGCGTGTGTGGGTGAATGAACGTACGGCGTGTTTACGCCGAGATTGTAGACAGGCCGACTATGGAGATTGACGGCCGACTAACGTGGACAAACATGCCCGATCCGACTAATTGAAACACGTCCGTTATCCAGGATTGGCGACAAACAGTTTCGAAAAAAACTTTCTAATGAGCAAACATACCGGTTTTCCATCATAAATTCACACTTGAATTGCGACGATCGGACTAGAAAACTGTTTCGTCATTTCCGAAATTTAAATAGTGTGTGTTACGATGAATGACGGGGGCATTGGACCTTGTGCCAAAACCATAATACACGGGCGAAGTTGTTTGTGCAGTTGGATGGGGTAATTTGGACTCTATTCTTGTGGTGATAATGTGTTTGGGTAAATGTAGGGGTGTGTAGTACGATTGTAGTTGCAGTATATCGGTATGAGCCGAGGGGTGAGGCGCGGGCAGGTGTGAGACCAGATGTCTTGAACAAATTGCCGTGCCATAAGGTACGTGGACACACCCTTAGTTCTGTGGGCCCGGCGTGTGCCAAGTTTTAATTTTATGCTTGATTAAGACTCGGATACCGGGAGCGACTAATTAATGGCCAGGAGATCGACTGTGCGGCTTTTCGAGTGCTTTGCCGCATTACCTCCGTACTACTAGTTCTTAGGTTTTTGGAAGTTTCTGCGCAAACTACTGCCAAGCTGCAGTTTTAATGTCGAGCTGTTTATTGGAGTAATGAAATGCGAGCTTATGTGGATTTCAGTCATGAGAATTTACTATGCGATCGGGTTGAGCTGCTCTAGATATTACATTTTTTTTTCATGGTTACTTACAGAATACTTGTAGTACTAATTAACATTTAACATTTTCTTAATAATATTAATGTATTTATGTCATATACATTTATTCATGTTGTTTCAGCCATCTAAACTCCAAAAGTACAGTCAGCCATAAAAGCATGTCAACAAACCACTCTCATCAAACATACGTCTCAAAAACGTATAAAATAACTCACAAATATAATACACTATTAAACATTGAATACACGTATATCGTTCTAAAGCCTCTGATGTAAAGCCTGAACGTATCATCAAAGTAAAGCCACTTTTTTACACCGTAAGCACATTTTTTTTACGTCTCAATGGACAGTGTACCCAAGGTACCTTCAGTTAATGGGTGCAGAAAGAAAATACGCCGTAAAGAATAAATAACGAGTCGATGCAGTTTGCTTTTTAACTTAACTATGCTTTATTTTAGTCTGGCAATATTGAGGATTTTTATTTCATCTTTTTGCGCTGGAGTCACTGGTCAAAAGAGTTTTTGAAAGCATAATTTTTCTGATTAGAGAACCAGGATTAAAAAGTATCGTTAGCTATCATTAATTTGTACTAATACAGAGTTAGTTATTTTCTACGTTTCGTATGTTTGCATTTTTTTAAGTAACGAAGATTATTCATAGACATTTCACTAATTGGTCTTTTTCTCAAATTTTAACCATTATTTTAATCACAATTCAGGCAATAACTATAAAAGAAAAACAATGGACATTCAAAATAGAATTATTTATTCAAATTGCAGAAACGTTATATTTTCAAAAAGTACCCATGTACTTGTGACGTCATGACATTCGAATATCATTCGGAAAATGGAAGCTACGTTCAAATGATTTCTAAAATGGCGTCGGCTAGGTAGCGGAAGTGCCGATGACCGCTGCGTTCGTAATTATTTTATTTCACGGAAGTTATAGTCATTGACTCTTTGGTTGCAGCCGTATGGTGATTACATGTGAGTAGATATTTTTGTCTGGTTCAGGTAATTTGTGTATCATGTATTTCCGTAAGTAGCATTTGTTGATACTACCTAGTTAGAAGTCTAGCCTAGCCAGAAATACTTATTTTGATTCATGTGTCACCCAAAATTCCGCAAAGTTAAAAATAAACGCGAAAGAGAATTGATGACGTCTTTCTGTGAACTCAGGTTATAAAGGCAAGTTGCTTGACCTAATTCTGTTGTTAACTGATAAATTATGTAGATTTCTGGATCTTCTAGCAGCTCAGAAAAATAAAATGAAGTTGAATATAACAAAAAAAGAAAGCATTCGAAAATTAAAAGAATAATTTCAAAACTGTGCCAACCCCATCGCCTTCTAAATTTAAAATTGTAAGAGATTACAGCCTCTAAGCTAGGGATGCCGTCAATTGTTTGAATCGATCGATTGTTAAGACCCTCATACTTTTTCTAGGGTCGATTCATAGATTGTGACGTATCGAATATAATAATAGAGGAAAGGAGAAAGGGGTCGGCTGCACCTTTAGCTATTCCGGGACAAAATGTCGCGTGCCCGGTGCGTACAAGCGTATGATACAAGTTGTCCGGAACAAATGTGCATCTTACACCTTGTCATAACTGTATTAGAGATATATTTATTCTATAGTTCTCTGATCTTCTTAATTTGAGTTAAGGCAACTTAATTAGAAAATTTTGGCTCTTTAAGAATTATACGTAGGCGACATACTTATTTAAAATCTTGATAGTAAAGTTGATAAATCGAATTACTCGATATTACAATCGATAATCGTTATTGCCAAAACAGATGTGCAATCTTTACAGAGAATTTGCATTATTGTTGGAGTATCTAATGGGGGTACTACCGATTTCGAAGAGAAATTTTATTTTATTGATATTGGCATGTAAGCTGCGAATGCGTTTGCGCATCTGTGGGGCGCGTGCGTTCGCGAAAGATGTTTCGCCGATGATGGATCGATGTCTTCCATTGTGATCGAAAACATATCGAGTTTCGGGATGCGATTGTTTTGGTAGCGAAATAATCGAGTAGATAATTAATGATCTTTTGATAAGATTGCAATGATCTTTTGATAAGATTGCAATGTGTTGATCGGAATATATAGCAAAAAATTTAAGAGTCTATTAAGGTTGTTGGTTTTAGAGGTTTTTTGATTGATTAATTTTTAGGCGTAAGTCGTCTATTATTTATAGTTTTTAAAGTGAGTCGTTGGCACTATTTTCAACTTATGTTTCTTATAAGAAGTCGAAGACATACCAAAAATATGTTGTGCTCCTTAGCAGAAACTTCAAAAATAGCCAGAATAAACATCCACATCGCATAAGTTCTAACTACCCAAACTTAGATTCGCGTGAAACTTTATCGATCGCGATGCGCACCCCTCGCCGCCATCTTGGGCGCCTGAGCAGCTGCGCTTGCGCCGGGTCAAAGGTGCGAGGGGTAAGCAGCTATTGTCGTGTAGTGGGCGCTGAGTGCGCTGTCTGTAGGATTAGAGTCACCGCCATATTGGATGTATCGAATTATTGACTTACGATTTAAAGGTTTAGATATTTTTGATAAAAATCGTGTGTTTTTTTATGGAGCTAGATTTTTATAGAGCTGCTTTTGGCTCTGAGATAGATGTAGGTCTTGAAGGACTTATTGACTGTTTAGATTTGGGTGCATGGTATTTTTTAGACAGCAGAAAAAGCATTTTAGAAAACCCACCTTCGCTTCGCTTTAAATACATGCGGCAAGAAACCCATCGTATTATAAAGATTGTCATCAACCAACGGCAATCACTTTCCTCAAAACAAATAAGGAACTTACGAGCAGCCGGGAACAAAACCACACCTGGTCACCGAGATTGATTTAGGCGCCACTGTTACTGCAACCATGAAGACATTTGATACGCCCACAAAACACATTAAGTGCCGGATCAAACATGTGCATCGATGCTATCTTTTTAACACGTGCCTTCTTTCTATCAAACTTATAATCAACCTTATTCACCGTCCTCAAGGTTCAAAACCCTTCGCTCAAAAATTCTAAGGAGAAGAAATGAACCACCTTACGATGTTTGAGCGTCTCCAAGCGGTTTTAAACATTGTTTTTGTGAGAATAAAGTAGGTAATTGTTGGATATAGTTTTACTATAAATGTTTATCGTAAGGTGCGGGCGTAAAATCAGCTGGTCGGTCTTGTAAAGACGTTTTTTTCTTAAAAGTAAGTGTCTTCCAAATTCGACTTTGAGTGTTTGTAATACAGTTAGTTTTACCTTGACTGTTGAATTGTCAATCTCGGGTCTGCCAAAAAGGTGATGCGTTAAGAATTCTCAAGAAACATACGATTCTCATCCTTATGGCTCTAGAAATACGATTTCTTAGAAAATTACCTATCTGTCTTCATAATATTTTTGCTAGAAGGTGGTCTACTTGTCAATACCGGATGACGCATCTTAATTTTTTTCTGCTACCCTATTTAAGTTCAATGGGTCTACAAGGTGCAGTTTAATCTATTGTAAAAACGATTTTTGCAAACATCTTTGCTTAACTGAACGACTTTTGATTTCGTGCTATAAACGCACTGCTTTTTAATATCAGTTACGTAATAATAATATAAAACTTACGAACCACTAATGTATCCTTATAATCCGCGAACAATACTCGAACAAGTAAGAGCTTTACAGCAGGGGTCGATCGACATGTGCGCACGCGACGCGTGGCTCGACAATCACAGTAATAATAACTAAAAAATAATAATAAAATCGAGTGAAGAATAAAGAAAATCACCCCCTGCTCCCCTTGGCTTTATCTTGTAGACTTGGAAATGTTAAAGATAATAGGGGCGAGTCCCCTCGCTCGTGCGCGCGCGCACCTTTCGCGGGGGTTGCGCCGTGGGGCGTTGTGACGCGTGCGCGTGGCGGTTAAGTTCAAATTGTTGACGCGTCTTCTGTTTGTACCGAGTGCTGTATGAATTTGAATACTAACTAACTAATACTAACTACTATATACTGCATATTAACTAAGGATGAGATATGATAGCGAATTTAATTTATTGGGAATTTTAAGAGCAGTCGAAATTCAAGAAAAAGTCTGATCCATTTGCTTTGGTTGGAAAAATCAAAAACGTAAAAATTCGTGTAAATAGTTGTTTTAAGAAAATTTACGTTTGTGTTGTTTGTGAATTTTGGTCCTTACTACATCAAAGAAATTTACATTTACTACTACCAATGCGAATTCGCAAATTTTTCAATTAGCAAGACATGCCACATGACGAGATTACTTCGGGACGAAATCACGTAGCAATACGCCCCAAAAGCAGAATTCTACCACATATTAGCTTATTTCTAGCTTCGGCTACGAGCTGCTACGAGCCTACGAGCCGTAGTCTATTTCCTACGGGCTAGGCCAGGAAATTAAAATGCTACGTCATTTTTCTTTCGTACTCGACTTTCGTAGTAGTGGACGAAAGTTAATGGTCGGATTGTTGATAAGTAGGCATGGTTCAATGTATAACCATAACTTAGTTATAAACAGAATACTTCTTAAACTTATGTATGTATGGAGAAGCATGTTATAATAATTCGTGTATGATGCTGATTCATTTCGTAATAAAAATACTTTTCATTGGTTTCATAATAAATGTTTGTTAACACACTTAGATAGAGTTGGCTATAAAAATGTACAGTATCAGGCGTAGTTTAAATAAGAGCCTAAGATAGTTAAATATACAGCTATTACAACACTCCAAAAATCTATAAAGTTTTCCAACCATAGTTTTTGAAACTAAAACAAAATAAATCAATCAGCAAACAGATAACGGCTTCAACAAAGACTATATATATTTTAAACTACGTCAATATAAATCAAAAGCCAATTACTGAGATATGAATGAAACGGCAGGCCGGCGAGGCAAAGGACGTATTCAAAAAGCCAGAGATAGGCTTTGTAGTCCACCTTTGATTACCTGTGGACGCAGAACGCAGTCCAAAGACAATATGTGAACGTGAGTGGAAAGGAGAAATTAGTTTTTTTTGCTGCCATGTATTTTTTTTTTAACTTATGTATTTTTCGCGATCCTCTGTTTGCTTGGTGGTGAATTTTGTTAGTTTAATTGGTTTTTGGTAGTCATTTTTTTGGTTCGGTACTTAATGGGTAAAACGGGACCCTATTACTAAGACTTCACGTAGGTACTGAGATAGTAAGACAAATGAAATTTTCTTGAAATTGAGATATATACTATAGCTAAATTACAATATAATATAGTTATAAGGCTTAACTCGTAGGCAGTTGATAAATCGTTTTTTATAACAAGTTATCGTTTGAATTATTACTTGGACCAAATACGACCATGACTAAAACGCGATGTCATAGCGATTGTATATTTGCTTCATCCAGCAATTAATTCATACACAAAAATCTACACCACTAATCCCCACACTCCTATTCCATTTCACTGCTCTATTTCTTATACATATAAAATCAATGGTAGTATCAAAAAAATCTGACAAGACATGCGGGCCCACCATATGGCAGCAAGGTGTTCTATCAAAGAAACTCTTTCGGCAAAAGGTGCAAATTTTGAAGTAGGTCATCTCCTTATTAAAAACTTTTTGCTGCGTGTCATTTCTTATACCATCTACCTGGGCACACGTGGCTGGTAAGAACTCTGTGTTCTATAAAAAAAATATAACCTACACGTTTAAATTTAGAATGCCTACGACTAGTTTTACAAGTTCCAGATAATGGTCTAGATAGTTATCTGACAAATAGTGTCATAGAAATGTCGATTGTTACTCAGTAGCAGTCGCAGTTATAATTCCACGTCAGTGGCCGTCAGGCGGATTTGAGAAAACTCTGACACTAGGGCTTGTCAGGTGATTAAACCTGCAGCTCACTCGATAAGAAGAAGAATAGAAATGTCTTTAATTTTGATTAATTTTCTACGTCATGATCTATGAGATGGCTATTTGGAACACTTTCCGGAACCTGTGAAACTGTACGATAATGTGCTTTAAAAAATCTAGACACGCGGCAGCGTGTCAAGCCAAGTTCAAGCAAAGAATGGCTGGCAAGCGCCACGTGTATATTTACACGAACCATTTGGTGCCACTTTTTACCCCTCCATAACTCAAAACCTATTGAACGTAAACACTTCAAACTGCGCATGTTTCATTATGTCCATAAGGACACCTAGAAGCCCAAATTTCATGAAGCTAGCTCAAACGGTTATAAAGATATGAAGGTCTAAAAGTCGTAAAATTCCCACTGACTGACTGACTTATAGTACCTAAACCTAACCTACTTCCAGATAACCTAGAAATATGAAATTTGGAACCTAGCTCGGTAATTGTGTGTAAGCGTAGGAAAAAATCTGAAAATAGAAAAAAGTTAAAAAATAGGGGGGGTGCCCATACAACGTCACACGTTTATTGTATAGGGACCCCCCCTAATTTTAATATTTTTTAAATTTATAGTATTTCTTGTTATAGCGGCAACGGAAATACATCATTTGTGAAAATTTCAGCTTTCTAGCTATCACGGTTTATGAGATAGGCTTAGTAATACGGTCCCATTTTACCCTTTGGGTACGAAATCCTAAAAAGAAAACTATACAGCGGAAACGCAAGAAAAAAAATTAAATCTAAACCCCGGCTCCTTTACAAAAGTAATGATATCCCACCAAAAACATAAATGTAAAAAGGAAAGCCAAGTTCAATACAAAACCTATGCTTGGTTGTGGGCTTCGCCGCAAAAAGAATGGAGATCTAAATGAGTACAAAGTCCTGTAC
>NWSH02000329.1:3862475-3888641 GCA_002382865.2 Heliothis virescens | reverse complement strand
AATCATAGATATTTTAAAGAAGGAGATATGCCCTGTAGACGAAAATGTATCGGATACCTGTGTCTCCAGTTTCCCCTACCACACGGCAACTACTACACGCGCGGTTTAGTAAAAGCAATAGATACATTGCTTGTCTGATCACTGAGTGACAAACTTGCGTAGTTGTGAAGGAGCAATGTATTTATAGCAAAACAGTGCAGACTAGTTCGCGGAGACAGCCTTTACGAATTATTTGCGGTACGATCGCCTGTTCGAGGAGACAGCGACACGCCCACTTACCACTTCTCCTGTTATTAATATTTCTGTGACTTGAATAGACGCCACATGGAAAATTCTTTCAGAGACTGTCAATCTTCTTGTCATACTTTGATCTAGCATTATTTGTCATATTCACATCATAATTAATGATCTAACCACAAAACACAGCACAATAGTTCATAAACTATCACACAAAGCCATTCCCGAGACTTCCAAAGAAGGTTTAATTACTTTTTATCGCGCCGCTTAATGTGAGAACTTTGGAATTCTTAACGCGCCTCTATGCGTGGGCGTTGACGCGGCACTCGTTGGCACCCAAGGTACCGTGTAAACGTGTACTTGTAGGGTCTACGGGGGTTTAGTTAGTGCCGGCCTGCTGGGGATGGGATAGTTTTAGTTTTTTAAAAGCGTTTTTGGTATAGTTTATTGTGAGGTGAAGAAGAAGGATAGGTCTATGTTTTAAAACTGCAGTTTTTAGACAGATGCTTGATTAAGTCTTGATACCTATATCGTGTTGAAATGTTCCAGATTCCCTTATTTTTTTAGTTTTATTATTCGTTTTTATAAATCAGTTTTCTTAGTGATTGTATGCGTCGTATGATTGGCGTAACGTTTGATGTAAAGCGAAGTAGCTTTAATGTCTACTTACAGGGAGTTGTCACTCATATTGATCTTTGATAGCTCGATAAAATGACGATGTACAACAGTTTTTGATAAAATAAGTACCAAATAACATTCTACTTAATTTTGCCTCAAAATATTATCTAATGTCGTGCCCGCCTATTATTCACCTCCGTGTGTTTCCATCATCACACCTCGACATTCAATTTGAACGCGTCTCGCGAGCAATTTGCGACTTGCGGCAACTTAGTTCATTGTGTCGTCGCGTCTTTTGTCGCAGAATCGCAATCTCATGTGTGCGCGCCCTAACACGAATTTCTTGAATAGTTTTTATAATGTTTATTTTGTTTCGCTGCCTTAAAATAATGGAGATCCTTCTTTTGAGTGAACTATGTGTTATTTTTTGCTATCTAAAGACTAAACATACCGAGACTCATTATTGAAAACACTTAGTTATTTACTAAATAGCGCTTCTTATTTTGTTTCTGTCTCTTGATTATCAAGAAGTCTCAGAAGTATCTATAGTCTCATAACTATATAAAAGCCAAATATTTTTTAATAAGCGTTTATTTTCGGTCAAAAAGTTGACATCACTTCTGTCTTCTGTCTTACAGAGAATCCAACTATCCCACTCATTCTTATAAAACGTTCCACCGCTATATTTCAATAATAATTTCCAGAAAATCACTCCGAACAACTCCATTTTTTTCCACAGTAAATCGTAATGAAGACTCCTGTCAGTAATACCTCCTTTAGCTGGCAACACCATAACACTCCACTGCTATCTTAAGTACAGCCGTTCTCTCCGGTCTAATGGAGATGCTCTTAGTTCCAGCTCAACGTTTGTGGTAGAACTACCTCTTTTTATGCCGTCCTGGTACCTCTTGTAATTGGAGACTAGTTTTTTTGGTTTTAAAATTTAGTTAATGGGCATTGAAAATTTAGGAAAATGAATTTGTTCGGTATTTGTAATAGTGTTACAAAGTTGAAGAGTTTGTGTCTGTTTGAACATGCTTTCAGGAACTAATATATCGATTACTAGCCGTTTTCCCGTGGTTTCACTCGTGTCCCGTGGGAACTTCTGCCCATACCCGGATAAAAAGTATACTATGTCCTTCTCCCAGTGTTTAGTAACCTCCCTGATTTTAAGCCAAATCGGTTCGGCTGTTCTTGAGTTAAAAAGAGTGTAACTAACGCGACTTTCTTTTATGTATGAAGAAGATTAGATAGCCCATTTATTGAGGAAGGCTAGAATACTTTTCATTTGGTTGGCGCGGAGTAGTTCACAAAGGACGCGGGTGAATTTGCCAACATAAGGGCTTACATTTACGAATATCACGCATATGACAAGAAACCTACAATATTTTATTCAAAAACATTCCTTACAACTTACAATACATGACCTATATTCAATAAAAAAGCGCGCGAAATATATTAAAATAAATAAAAATATCCGCCACACCGCTCCGTTCCACGTAATGACTCCAAGATTCGCGCCATCAGATCGGGATGTTTCTCTAATGAGATCCACCTTCGTGTCACCGTACAATGGAACGATGCGTGAGTTTTCTTTTTTTTTAACGTCAAGGGTTGAGCCCATTCAGCCTTTCTGGATGTCGTTTAAAAAGATCGCGTTCTAAGTAATGATTCTACGTGTGTAGGTTTAATTCTCTTAGTGGATGTGTTGTGGCGTTAGAATTGCTTTGCCGTGTAGTTTCAGTGTTTTTAGTACTTGAGTAAAGTGAGGCGATTGTCATGCCTTGTAAGGCTTGAAAGTGATTTTGTAAAGCTTTTTCGAACGTTGAGTTTTGAAGATTTCTTTCCCAACAGCTGAAAATCAGGCGTGTCGAATATAATATTGGATACAATGGCATTCGAGATAGGCATATCCTTACTGCTGTGTTCGGGATATTAATACCAAAACCTTCATGAATCATTCCAAACATTGGTGAAAACCGCATAAAAATCGGTACAGACGTTTTTAAGGACTTTGTAATATGTAATGATTACTTACGTATGCTTTTTAAAAGACTTACCTAAAATATGGGTAAAGATGTCACGCAAGGGTGTCGGAAGTTCTGCTTGGGTGTAGATGGTAAAGAAGTCTGGAATAGAAGAGATTATAAGAGTTAGATCAACAAAATGTTTTAAATAAAACTTGGGGTAGATAGTAAGAATAGTATAGGACCTAATGATTTAAACACGTTACTAACGTGACAAATAACTTAAGATAGATATGTGGTCAAGTACCTAGTAAGTAGTACTTATGTAGTACTGTTGATCCAGTCAATATTTTCTAAGAATTAGAAACCAAAAGGCCGATAGCAAAAAAAAAAAGTCATATTAATTGACTACGAAATAAAATTAACGTAGCGCTACGTCAAGTCACTGCTACGCCGTAGTCCAATCGTAGCCTACAAGACAACAATTGGATATCTACAATCTATTCTCGTAGCCACTTTAACCTCATTCGTCTTCTAAGATCCAAGTTAGTGTAAACTTAGGCCCCGCCCCCCAACGTCTTGTGCACGCCCCCCGCCCCGCTGCACCCCCGCGCGGCTCCTGGCGCCCACGCCTTGTATCTTATGCGGCCTTGGTACTACGCCCTGAAGAGGTGGGGTGAAATTTGGGTGACAGTAGAAATTGTAGATCATTTTTTACGTAACTGTGTTACTTATACGGTGGATTTCTATAATCTATATTAGAGATTGAATTTTTTCATTCGCTCCATATAAATTATGTCGTCGTTATGTTACTAATTTTACTAAGCAATTTAACCAATAATTTTTTTCTTGAATCTCACTTGTCAATTAAAGTAATTCGTGATAGTGAGTGCAGCAGAACCAAAGGCTTGTAACGATTATTTTTACTACTATTGCCACCCAAAAAAAAACAAAAAAAAACTTACGATATAAGCACTTAGTTTTTTTTTACTTCTTATATGGTAAATGCTAAAGACACGCCATCTACTTTTGCTCAAAATTAAATGAATTGCCGAATGACTCGTATTTTTGGCTCACAGTAACCAAGATTGAAATATGTAATAAGGTTTTTTTATCCGTTTAAATCTGTGTTAAACACCTTAGCTCACACAAACAAACAAAAGAAAATAGCTTAACAATATTCTACCTTCCATTAAGCGAAGTTTATTATCACTAACATTAATACTAAAACCAAAACCCTTTGACAGAATCAACAGTTAATGTTCATTTCGAATAACTGGAACTAGGATACAGGAGGTACCTATTGGTTCTGCTTATTTCGATAAATAGATAGAAGTTTACCAGTCATTGCTGTGGTATAAACTTATACCTTGCTGTTTTCATGTGATCCTTGATCAGTGAAGGTTCTCAGATATATTAAAACTTGATATGAATAAATAGATATAGGTACTTATTAATTTCGTGCTTCTTTTTATTTGCGAATTAAGATATAAATTTTCAAACCCTATCAAGAAGTTAAAAATTGGTTATATTATGTATCTAAGTATAGTTTTTTTTGCCGCTTTGTCTTATCTATTCAGAACAATGCATCATCTATTTTAAGAATCGCAAAGAATTAGAATGAGTACTTTGTTCTAGAGATAATAACATCCAAGATACTACAAAACAAACAGAAAAAGAATTATAGACTTTCCAAGTAGCGGAGCAGTGCTGATGAAGATGTTTTTTTTGTTTATATTAACTTCCATATTTTAGCAAATGAAGCAATATTATCTTCTTCAACAACATAAGATAAAAATTACGTAAAACTACTTTTTTTATAGGCAAGTACCAACAACCTATATTATTAGTTTAAGAAATCCTTTACCTAACTATCCGTTAACCCTTAGTTAACTACAATTAGTCACACATGTAAACCATAATATTATTATATTTATATCAACAAAACTGATCTTACGTCATAGAGACACGAATTTCAAGTCTTCCAACCTATTTATATCCGACCGATGCCGATGTCCCATTTCTCCGACACATCAAATATTTATCGGAATACGAGTGACCAACTGACCACCACTGAAATGTCAATAGGTATTTCAGCTGGTTTCTCAACCAATAGTAGACAAGTCCCGCCTACGTCTTGCTCCGCCCACTTTCTTAGAAATTTAGAAACTCCACCTATTGCGTTGACACGCCTACTGAAATACCAAGTTTTGGGTTGAAGGCTTGTGTAACATGTTGTACCTAAATGACTTATTGTGTTTTAATTTCTTTGTTGCTAAAGTATTTAAAAAACAAGAATTGATATCATAAGTATACAGTTTACCTATAAAAGTATCGAACTGTATGGCATTTTATTAAAGTATCCGAGGCAGTTCGACTGATTCGTAATGGTTAGAGAGGAAAAATACTATTATCGCATAAGTTCTTTTTGTCGAAAATATAGCCAAAATCGTTACGGTGGCATATATCCACCAAAAATAAGTTATTACCTACAAATATATATATCTACTTACATTATTCACACGTCTATATAGCAAAACAACACAGCTCTATGAAAGCATTTCAAATTACCTATCTCATTAATTGTATTAATGACCGAATTTTCGATCATCAGTTAACTTCTACCTCAAGAATAAAAGCGGTTTCATTTCTATACAAAAGTTGAAAAAACGTCAAATATATTCTTCAGGTAATAGTTATCTGGCGATTGAAAAATCGGCTAAAGTGCGAAAGTAAATGTGCCACTAGTGCCATCTATCATTCAATATGAGAATGAATGAACATGTTGTTTACTAATTTGAATCATAGATGGCATTGTGTACTTTTTAGGGGCGCTTATGTGCTGCCATCTGTTCATGCATATCTCAAATCTATTGACGTTCGGTTTTTTGACTGATAGATGTCGCTAGAGAAATGGTGTGAGTCTTATTTTAATTAAGCGTCGTTTAAAAACACAAACAATATGAAACGTGATTTTAAAATGTCTTGTTATTTCTGTGTGAGACATTTCTACAAAGAAATGTAAAAAATAAATGATTTAGTTATACACGATATTTATATTACGATACTTATAGATAAGCAATGCGGACAGAGCATTTCATGATAATGTTCAATTTTTACAGTAAGCAGAAGTGGTAGCGCCATCTACAATTATACTGCAGCAATAGCGTCATAGTCTTGCGCGTGCGACGGTGCTTCTAACGCCATCTATGATTTTGTATAGAAACTTTATAAAGCGGGTCCCAATGGCTAGCATAGTTGTTATTTAGTTAGTGCAGTATCTGATAGGGGTCGCTATGTTTTTATTAAATGTTCTTCATGAAAGAATTTGTACCCGGTTAGTTTGGACCCTGACCCCAACATTGTTGGTAAAAGACTAGCGGCCGTTCCCAATAACCTATCTATCTATGTATTTGCTTACTACAGACAGAATTTTGACATTAGCCCCATACAAGTAATGTCAAATTCCTATCTTTAGTAAGCAAATCCGGAGATAGACAGAATATTGAATTGCGCAGTAAGAAGATGATGTTATTTCTGAAAGCTGTGTTTAGGCTTGGTTTCACCCGTATCCCGGGGGGAACACAGCGGCATAAAATTAGCCTAACTATGTCCTATTTCGGGCTCTATACCATTTGTGTACTTAACAAATTTTATTTTAATTGGTTCAGTACTTTAGGTGTGAACTTAACAGATGGATAGACAGAATTACTTTCGCATTTGTAATATAAATAATTCTGGACAAGGATTCGAAAGGGACATAATAACTGAAAGCTTCCAGCGCTTACTTTCAGGTAATTTATGACTCTATGAGCAATTTTTACGGGTGAGTCGTACGAGATTCTCATATCGGGTAAATTAAGAAATTCAAAGATGTAATACATAGCACAAGAAATTTCACAGCAGAGACCTTAATCGTGGAGCCAGACAGAAAACCTCGTTCAATCTTACGTTTTATGTTCGATGATTAAAATAGATTCAGTCCTCAGACCTCAAAGATATACATAGTCATTTTAATATTTAAATAGTATAGTATAAGTATACAAGTAGCTGTTCCCTCAGAAAACTACTTCTCTCGTTTGCATGAAAAGAATCTAGGTAATAGCCTTCTTTTATTAATAGACTATCTAGGACCTAATTCATTTTTCAAAAACATTCAATAGTTTCTATGATGACCGCGTTTAAACAAACGAAATCTACACTACTCCAGACACATATCTCTATTACGTTAAGGACAATGATATATACCTAGTTTCAATAATCCATAGTTTATCGACTATAGCTATCCCCGTTTGCCATTCTTATAAAATCAGAACTAAAGTAGTTTTAGCTCTCTAGCTATCATGATTTACGGTTACAGAGAACGAAAGGATGGACACTGGATAGCGAAGTCTTAGTAACAGGGTCCTGTTTAACCCTTTGGGTACGAAACTCAAAGAAAAGAATAGCAGAGATATTAGTACGTAATGTATCTGAAATATAAGATCTAGAACGTGTCTGCGGTTTCTTTTAACTAAATTCTTGTAACTTATAGAACTAGCCGTTCCCCACGACTTCACCCGCGTTCAGGGCAACTTTTTTTTATCGTAGCATCCACTTTCTGACTAAGTACAACGAACGCGACAAAAAAGTACTTACCTACATAACAATCGATCAAGCTGTTCAGGCGTGATTCAATGACTAAAAGAAATAGGGGATGATTTTTATATTACATATACGTTTATGTCATAAAAAACCTGTTTAAATAAAGTTTAAATTACGGTTGATGTAACCTCAAGCTAAAATCGGGATGAGTAAAAAACCGGCTTCAAAAACAGGTTATTCCCTATTGAAAAATTGTCCTATTGTTCCATTGTGCCCGTACGTTGGGCTGTTACTATGCGTCCTATTCTAAGCCTCTGGTAATNGCGCAGTAAGAAGATGATGTTATTTCTGAAAGCTGTGTTTAGGCTTGGTTTCACCCGTATCCCGGGGGGAACACAGCGGCATAAAATTAGCCTAACTATGTCCTATTTCGGGCTCTATACCATTTGTGTACTTAACAAATTTTATTTTAATTGGTTCAGTACTTTAGGTGTGAACTTAACAGATGGATAGACAGAATTACTTTCGCATTTGTAATATAAATAATTCTGGACAAGGATTCGAAAGGGACATAATAACTGAAAGCTTCCAGCGCTTACTTTCAGGTAATTTATGACTCTATGAGCAATTTTTACGGGTGAGTCGTACGAGATTCTCATATCGGGTAAATTAAGAAATTCAAAGATGTAATACATAGCACAAGAAATTTCACAGCAGAGACCTTAATCGTGGAGCCAGACAGAAAACCTCGTTCAATCTTACGTTTTATGTTCGATGATTAAAATAGATTCAGTCCTCAGACCTCAAAGATATACATAGTCATTTTAATATTTAAATAGTATAGTATAAGTATACAAGTAGCTGTTCCCTCAGAAAACTACTTCTCTCGTTTGCATGAAAAGAATCTAGGTAATAGCCTTCTTTTATTAATAGACTATCTAGGACCTAATTCATTTTTCAAAAACATTCAATAGTTTCTATGATGACCGCGTTTAAACAAACGAAATCTACACTACTCCAGACACATATCTCTATTACGTTAAGGACAATGATATATACCTAGTTTCAATAATCCATAGTTTATCGACTATAGCTATCCCCGTTTGCCATTCTTATAAAATCAGAACTAAAGTAGTTTTAGCTCTCTAGCTATCATGATTTACGGTTACAGAGAACGAAAGGATGGACACTGGATAGCGAAGTCTTAGTAACAGGGTCCTGTTTAACCCTTTGGGTACGAAACTCAAAGAAAAGAATAGCAGAGATATTAGTACGTAATGTATCTGAAATATAAGATCTAGAACGTGTCTGCGGTTTCTTTTAACTAAATTCTTGTAACTTATAGAACTAGCCGTTCCCCACGACTTCACCCGCGTTCAGGGCAACTTTTTTTTATCGTAGCATCCACTTTCTGACTAAGTACAACGAACGCGACAAAAAAGTACTTACCTACATAACAATCGATCAAGCTGTTCAGGCGTGATTCAATGACTAAAAGAAATAGGGGATGATTTTTATATTACATATACGTTTATGTCATAAAAAACCTGTTTAAATAAAGTTTAAATTACGGTTGATGTAACCTCAAGCTAAAATCGGGATGAGTAAAAAACCGGCTTCAAAAACAGGTTATTCCCTATTGAAAAATTGTCCTATTGTTCCATTGTGCCCGTACGTTGGGCTGTTACTATGCGTCCTATTCTAAGCCTCTGGTAATTTAGATTTTCGTTTATCAACAGAAATGAACTGTACAGAAAATTGGTAATGTGTTCGGCAGCTAATAGTTTCAGCAAAAAGTACCTATATTGATAGATACTTTGCTTTAAGAAATCTTGTTCAGTTGAAACAAGAAAATAGTTTCGCGGCTAAGATTTTTGATCTCAAATGTATCTACGTATTTCTTTAAAGAAAAAAATACCTCTAAAAATACGCACACAGAGAAAGTTTCTACTAAAAAGACACTTTAATCATATTTCAAGCAAAACTACAGACAAATAAAAAAATGCCTTGATAAAATACTGGTCATACAAAATAAAATACTTATTGAAAAATACTTGTCGTTGTAGTCTAGTTTGTTAAAAACATCGTATTATCTAGAAGTTCTAAGTATAAATAGAAATGAACATCCCAGCGCCGGAATGTTGTTACTTACCTTCTCTCACGAGTAACGCAAAATGAAAAAAATAAACAAGCAAAAATAAAAAAATGTTTATTGTAAATAAAAAAGAAACAAAATAATAAAAAAAGCCTTAGGTACTAAAATGTGTAGGTAAAAAAAGAATATAAAAAACTTAAAGCTATGGTCTAAATAAAAAAAAAACAATTCCATAAAAAAGTTTTTGTCAACAGTCATGATAAAATTTGAATCGACACTCTTTAAATTCAACGAGTAACAAAGAAAAGAAAACAAATTTTTTTTTATGGAATCGTCTTGAAAATACAAAAAAATAAACTAGCTTAATGAACGTAAAATTGTATTTATTTCGCAGTTCCGTAGAAACAACGTTTTCGTTTTCAATCATAGAATGAAACGGGCCGTCCCGTCGGAGGATGCCAAAAAATACAGAGCGTTTACAAAACATAAAAAAAAATACAAAATAAAAATGAATACATCAAAATCACAGTATGGATTCTTATAATGGATACTGCCATTTACTTGCTGTTTACACAGCAATATTTTTTTTTACAAAAAAAAAAACAAAAAGAAAAGTAAAAAAGCTATACACACATAAAAGTAAAAAATCACAAAAACCACTAGCGCTACAATATGTTTGATATAAATCACAACCTTGGTCCAGGAGAAGAGTTCTTGATATCGAATCACAAAAAGTTTGTACGTCCGAGTAAACCACAAGTATAGTCCAAATATAATTAACTTAGTACATCAGACGATATTTGTGGCAGTCAATAGTTTAGATCAATTACTATTACTTAATATTAATATAACGCTTAACATTAATTATCAATCGCTCACTCGAGATCGCTCGTTAGTTAAGAAAAATAAATTTTAAATAAAAATATTTTCATCAACGGCCAAAAGTTTTAATCTCTTTACAAATGTAACCGACGTAAATATTAACGTAATATTAAAATTTCGCAAAAAACTTTTTTCCACTGCCAACAGTTTAGGTCAAAAAAGTGAGGGTCGAGGGGATTTTAGCCTAAAAATATTTTCGATTAGACGCGGTTAAATTTTTTTAGTTATTATTTTTTTGGAATTTTGTATTATTAAAATTTATAATCACAAGAGCACGAGGAACGTGTATTACGCCGCGCGGCCCGGCCGGCCGGCGCGACTCCAGACGGACGACTGAGACGTATCCGCGGCCGGCCGCGCCGCCACCCCTAGCTCGCACGCCCCCCACCCCGCGGCCGGCTTGCCCTCCCCCTCCCGCCCCGGGCCCGACTTCGTTACGAGCCACTTGTAATCGCCGCGCGATTTTTCCGCCTAAGACAAATTAGGCGGGCCCGCGCCGCCCGCGCTCCCCCAGCGACTTACGATTTGGGCGGTTTCTTACAGCTAAGACGTTTCGTCTACGCCTTGTATTTTTTTCTGCGTTATACTCACTTCTAGGAACTCAACCTTTATTCCTGTACTCTGATACAATTTCCCCAGTTAGCTCCCCACATAGTACACACAAATCGAGTTAGAATCGGAATAGTTCAGACGTCATCTGTCAACACAATCGCGGTCTATAGCACGCGTATAAATTATCGGCTTCCCAATGTTATGGCGGCGGGCTGTTTTATTTTTAAATGGCATTTAATCGTCACTCTCGCTTTCGTCGATGCCGAGGCCGGGTTAATTGTAAATAAAATTCAATCATTCGCAAAAAATCCCCGGTAATCGGCACCCGACAATATCAATGAGAGATACGTATTCAGCGATTGTACTTTTTAATGCATTATGGTGGAGTGAGTGACGTCACCACAGTTTTTTTGTTTGACACTCGTGTGTCGAGTGGTGATCGATTTTAAGACAATGACTCGAGTTCTGATTAACTGCTAGTGTTTAGAACGAAATGGTGAATAGAATGCACTTTCAGTCTATTGGTTTTTGAATGTTTTCGATTTAATCAAAGAATGAGATATGGACAGGATTTTGGAATTTATGTCTTTTCACCCTTTTTTATAACCGGTTTTAGTCAATTAACAAAACAAGCGTAAATAGTGGTATAATATTCTAATTCAACATCTGTATATTAGATCAGCCCTGACTTCGAAAAAAATCAATGTTACTTTTTACGTAAAACAAGTTCAGATTTTGAGTGTGGGAAATATAACGATTGTATCACACATCAATGAAAATTATGCAAAAAAATATACAAAGAAAAGAAGTAAAAAGAAAAAAAAACTACACTTCCAAAAAACTGGCCATAGGTATCACACGGGACAAAAAGGCCACACGTTTTCGATATTCGATAATGTGTAACTCATTGACGGGAAATTTAAAAAAGGAAACCAATAATGTACACAGATTTCGTTGAAAAAAAAACAACAACAACACCGTCACGTTCGGAACGTTCGAATTTTAAAATTTTATTTTTTTTCACAAGTGAGTGTAAACGTAAACAGCTGAATGAGTATGAATTAATATGATTCTTTTATCAGAGCGCGGTCCGGCGAGGTCGATGACCTGTCGCGATTTTTATTTTCGAAGTGTATTTTTTATTTTCGATATTTTTTAGCAATGTGTGACGGAGAATTTATCAGCTTGATTTCAAATAAATGTCTTAAGATTATAAAAATCGAATTTATGTCACTTTTTTTCTAGTTTTCGAGAATTTATGAAGAGACTTTTTGAGCATTGTTTAATTGCATTCTCACAAAAAAAAAATAAAAGATAGGATTTTTTTACTCGGTCTTAGCTTTCAGTCACACTTTTAAAATCGAAAATTTTAAATTCGATCTACTCCTAAATCTTACACTGACTGAAGGAGTATAATAATGAACAAGAAATAAATTAAAAGATTCCATTTTAGTATCGACAATGCCACTGAAATTTGTTTACATACAACGATTCGACCACAACTGTTCGGCCTGAGAGAAATTCGAACCACATTTAATTTTGGTTCATGAATAGACTGACTATTACTGAGATTTTTGTTAACTAATGAGCGAAATCGATAATGCAAAACATACAGAAAAAAAAACAAGGCAAAGAAAGACTAAGAAAAAATATGAAATAAAAATTATCACAATATATTTTCATTCACAAATTACCTGCACAATTTTTCCTTAACTCGAAAGGAACCACGATTCTTGATTATCAACTTATTTCTATTATTTCATCAACACCACAACAAATACCTTATAATAACCAGTTCGAAACGTCCGGGAAACTTAACTATTATTTTTACAATATTTTTTTAATTTCTAAATTAATCCAATCCAGAAGAACCGAGTCGTTACACTAGAAAAATTACACTACGAGTAATTAAAAGTACTCGGCGCGGCTAAAGTCAATTTGGAACGTCCACTAATTAACTGGTAAAAAAAATAAAAAAAAATCGAACGCGGCGAAGGAACTTAATACCACTTATAGACTATGCGGCAAAACGAGCCGAATATTTACATTGGAGAAAAAAAAATGAGGTCATTCGGAGGTTACGGGCAACGCAGCCGGTCGGCGCGGGCCGCGACGGGATGTGGCCCTCGCGTCCTCCGATACCACCCGCGCCCTCGCTCGGACACCCGAATCGAGACTACCGAAAACCACGTGTGCGCCACTCACGACAGAGACGCGCCTATACAGAACCCCCGCGCCAGAAAGCGACACCACTATTCTTTTTTCAATTTACTATATTTGCTGATTTTTATTATTTTTTCACATTTCGATATTTTATTTTTTAGTTGATGCGCTCCGCAGCTCACCTGTTGTGCTTGACCCGGTTCGATCTGCCACCGATCATGTGATCGACGCTTTTCAATACTTTATTGGCGCGCACGATTATTTTTATTGTTTATTATTTGGGTCATTAACTCAAAAATAAACAAAAAAACACTAATTAGTAGTTTTTTTGTATACAAAATATACGCTATAGGCAAAAATATGACTTGTATAGATAGACGATTTGAAAAGAATAAAGATACTGCATATGCTTGGTGTTATTGTTTTTCGTAAAAAAAATACATAGCAATAAAAATTACAATTTATTTTCCCATGATATAGAATTTTATTTAAGTCAACCTTCTATAATTAGATAGCCACACATTAATAATAATATTTACCAAAAAAAATATCTAATAAGATATCGATAGTGCTGCCATAATATTGAAGCGTCGGATAGCAGAACTAAAGTTCATACCAATGAGCTTGCACACTAGCGCCATTCCGGCGTCAATAAGAACTATTAGCCGATGGTTCATTTCTAACGCGTCGTTTATTTTTTCAATTTTATTTTTTAATCGTGAAAGTGCAACGTTCACTTCGCCAGGCATTCAACGGCCATTTTCGTTTGCAGTTTCTTTTTCGTTTTCATTGGTTTTTTACAGACGTTTTGATCATGTCGTCGGATCTCTGTCGTTTTGAATACAGTACCTTTGCATTTGACACGTTCGATACTGTTACTGTTTTAACGTCAACCTGTAGTATATTCAGCGTATTTTTGAAAATATTTCTTAGTTCTATTCAACTCATAATTCAAACAATGAAAGCTCATAATGCGTTGTTACTGCACTAATTACAACAGATGGCGTTAGTAGTCTCGAAATGAGATTAGATTGTATTTTTTTTGAAAATTGTAATGTATTTCGATTAACTAACACAGCTAAACAGTATTAATAAGGTTGTTCTATACTTTAAATCAATTTATATTCATATAAAAGCTTATAGGTGATTTTTTTTGGTATAGTGATGGCGTCAGGTTTGAAATGCTATCAACTGTATTCATTCATCATTCGTCATTGTAGGGATCCAGCAGAATACCAGCGTCAGGTATTCCATCTGACACATGCTGAGCTGGACTCCCATTCGGTGCAAACTGAACACACTGCACCGCGCCGTTACTTTTATTTTATATTTTTTCTTTATAATGTGTACCCACTTGTTTTTTTTTTTTGTTATCAATTTCTTTGTGTCTGTTTGTGCTGAATAAATGCTTTATCTATCTATCTATCTAACTGGTTTAGGTTGCAATAGATTCGCTTGTCGTGTTACCCGTAGCCACTTCATATTTTGCTTTATTTTATTTTGGTTTTAGATAACATTGATACGTTTCCAGAGCAGTATTTCTATGTTACAGAATTTAACATGCTGTGGCTGAAAAATAAAGTTCTAAGTTTTTCAGCTTGTTGTATTATAATTTTTTGGCTGTTAATGCTTATTATATCATTTTTTTTGTGGAACCCTATTGAATATTATCTACGAAGTGTGAATATAACCCAGTTCTAGTTATGTTTTTTTTAAATCACTAATAATATTTTACGGTGTTTTTGATAAAGTCAAAACCATAAAAAACAAGGCATTTCCAATTTAAACATAACACCTACCTATCTTCTAATATTTTTAAATCCTTAAGGATCAGTTTCAGTGGTCCTAGATGAAGTTCTAGATAGCTATCTGACAGATAATGCCGTAGAAAAGTAGTACAAAAATACGCCTCCATAAATCAAATTTTGAACAACATAATCTGTTATAAGGTCACAATATCTTATCACAATAAGGTAATAAAGCACCTACTTACTACCCTACAAAATGTCGTAAACCTGTTACTCAATTACTTGTTTAAAATAAATTACTTTTACAAGCAATTTTTCTCAGAACATCTACGTGTGAATCGCGTTAAGGACTCATCATTTGGCGTCAATGCTGTATTGCATCTATGAGAATTAAGCTGAAGAGATTTTCTTTGGTACCTACAAGCAGTTTACCGTAAGACCAGACTTGTTGACTTAATTGCTTTTGCAAAAAATCCATCACGCTTCAAAAATAATTCACCAACTTAGACTACCGCATTTATGGAGCTTATGACCATAAAATAAAAGAAGCAGCAATGAATATGATAAGCACACCATTTGACCACCAATTCACCTAATGGTAAGCGACAATGTGATCAAAGATCTCACCTAGTAATCTAATCACTCAAATTGAAGTCTTCTAGCTTATAGTTATCCAGAAACATCTATTAATATAAAAAGCAAGTTCCTGACTCATTCACCGACTCATCAACACAGGCCCAAACCCGTGAACCTATAAGCTGAAATTTTTCACAGAGGTTTAACTTAAGACTGAGAAGAAAGAATTTTCCAAAATTCCAACGGGAACGGGATTTTAATTTAAGTTTTACTCGACCGAAGCTGCTGGCAGAAGCTAGTAGGACATAAAATTCCACACCTTATTCAAACAAAAAAAATCTCATTGCCAGTTACAATACATTGTCCTTACCGCGACTACTTCCAAGGCCCATAAACAGGCACCCTGTCGTAGTTACGCGAAGAGCATCGTAAAATACTCGTGAATTCCTTAACTTGCGTGAGATTGACTTGCAGGCGTTTCACGACAGTTACTGGGTAGGTATCAACCTGTTATGGGTCAGATTAAGCTACTGGTGATAAATGTTTAGATGACGTGTAAGTAAGAAAAGATAAAAGAAGAGACTTGAAATTTTAAAGGATTTACTTAGATTAGTATGACGTGGCGTTAATCGCTTCACACAGGAATTATTTCACGTGCTTCGGTAATAAATAAGGTGCTATGAGACTCTTTTTAGTTTAGAAATTTTCCCAACGCACTCTTATAATAGCACAAATTTTCTTAAGTAAGAAAACTGTCACTTAAGATGACTATCTAAATAGATAAAAAAGAAAATTAAACACATTAAAAAACCTGCTGAACAAGACAAAACATTATACCCGTTCCCTTTACAGGGGTCCATTTATGATACGAAATAAATTGTGCAACAAAATAAGAATAAAATGCTTCAAAATGGCGGCCGCGGACCCATATCCCACACCTTGTTAACGTAAGAAGCTAACTTCTTTTTTATTGGCACACCTTTAACGTTTTAGCATTACGAATAACTTTGAATTTCGAACGTTTTTATTGCTGCTTCTTTATTTCGATAATTCAAATTGGACTTTGGTGACATGTCTTAAGGTTGATTTCTCTTTGTCACCACCAACAGTGAAGTGTTGAGGCGATAAATAAAAACTTTTTCATTTGTTTTGTTATACGTCATACGTGCGCGCAAGATTTTAGGAAAATGGACTTTATTAATGTCGCTAAAGGTTGATTTTTGTTTTGGGATTTTCTTTTATCTTTGCGATAATATTCTTGCGAACCAATATTGAAGTCTGACAATTTAGAGATATTGTTATCCGTTTTGATGTTACGGTTTACGGAACCTTGTACTCTTATAATGTGCGGATGAACCTAAAGTCCGTTTATGTTTCTACGAGAGGTGCTTCAGTTAAAACGAATCCAAGTTTTTATTTCTTGTTTTATTTAAACACCTGGGAATAAAAGGGTGACTGTAATAAGACGCGGTTAATGTTGCTACAACAATAAAGTTGGTAGAATTCGTGTAGATTTTTTGAATGTATCAGGAAAAGGTTTTTGGTTACAAATTAACAGTAATATTGTAGTATAGAGTATTCATCGTGAAACTTTGTCAGTAATACGGAATTCAACCAATTTACTTATCACATTCTATGTACAGACGACAGCACATCAAGTTACCACAATCTGTCAAATTTCTGCAGTAGATTTTCATCCTTATCACAATAGTAGAAGGTTAATTTTCGATTGATAAAATTTGACAGATTCGGGTACGTTGACCGGCTGTCGTCTGTACTATCGCCCGATACTCAACGAAACGCAAAAAAAATTTTTGAAAATTCATATTATGAATTTGTGCCCAATATTGGACTAAATAAAAACCTAGGTCAGATAGGCAGTCGCTCCATGTAAAACACTGGTTCTCAGCTGCATCCGGTTAGACTGGAAGCCGACCCCAAAATAGTTGGGAAAAAGCTAGGCAGTTTATTGGACTAAATAAAAACGTTCTAAAATCTAGAATCAATACATAAAATTTCTTTACGTTCAAAATTCGAACGTTGTTATGATTTTTTTTAAACGGTAAAGGGCAGAACAATGAACGAAAGAAAAGGGGTAGTAATCCTTTATAAGCATCAGGTCATGGTCACACAGTTAGCGGTAGCGAGCTACAAAGGCAACTTATACTTAAATATTTTTATGATTATAGAAACTGAAAGCTCAACTTGAATTATTTGATAAAGTAAAATAGAAATAAGGTTTATTACCGCGGGGCTGGAATCTATTAATATGCATGGATCCAGTATTAGAGTATTAGCTAGTCGTGGTGAGAAGTAAGAATTTTATAATGAAGCAAAAATGATCTATATGTATAGCTTTAAAATTCTTTTAAATTAATTTTAAATTAATTATTCGTACAACTGTAACTGTAATCTTAGATTATTGGTATAATTAAATGTAGTGGACCAAACAATATCCCTACTTGTCAATCATTTTCATCTTATGTTTACTAAATGCTAATGTCAATGATTGCTACGCATGCTTAGGTACAGACGACAGCAGGTCAACGTATACGAATCTGTCAAATTTTACCAATCAAATATTAACCTACCCACTGTTGTGATAAGGTTGAAAATCCATTGCAGAAATTTGACAGATTGTGGTAACTTGATGTGCTGTTGTCTGTACATGTCTCTCTTAATTACACCGGATCCCTAAATCTAAATCGCTTCCCGCTACTCGCTGTCAGCGTGGCCTCAACCTTACAATTAGTACTTAAACGAAATAAGTTTTATAAAAGAACTTTGCAAAGGATTGTGGTTCTTTGATTTTGAACTCCTTTCATATTGATAAAATGAGAAATATTCGTGTAATGCAGTTTTAACGAAGGTATTAAGAAAAGTTCGACTTTTCATCAAGTAAGAGACTTAAAAGAACTTAAATAAAGTAAAAAGTTAAGTATATTTAGTATACACATTAACATCTTTGGCAGTCGTTACGTGTAGTCAGAAGCCTGCAAGTCTGCCAACCACTCTTATGCTAGATTTCTATAACGTATCTCTCTTTGATTACAGATTGAACATTGATGTTAGCTCCATATAAATAATGTTCAATCTCTAATGGCAACGCAATGGATAGATAAAGTATAGTAATCGGCCACTATACTTTAATCTATACTAGTAGTATTATAAAGCTGAAGAGTTTGTTTGGTTGAACGCACTAAACTCAGAAACTACTGATCCGATATGAAAAAAAAAATACTGTTAGATAGCCCATTTATCGAGGAAGGCTATAGGCTACTTTTTATCCGGATGCGTGAAGTAGTTCCCACGTGAAAGCAGGTGAAACCGCTGACGGAAGCTAGTATTATATATTAAATCTATCGTCAGCCGTGTTGTCCACGTAACTAGGTTGAGAAAGTCAGATAGAGAAACGAAAAATCTTAAATACTGGTACTACAGGCACATGATGTATTTTTTCCCATTTCACTGGTTGCGAAAATTAAAAAAAATACAATAGCCTAAAAATGTATTCAGTACCCATTTGTAATTCGAATTTTCCAGTGTTAATAAAATACATTCTAAAAATAAAATATATGCTTCAATTAAACTATGGTATATATATGCGTTCCATTTAATAGTATGTACAGACAACAGCATGTCAACCTGTCACAACCTGTCAAATGTCTTCAATAGATTTTCAACCCTATCACAATAGCGGAAGGTTAATGTTTGATTGGTAAAATTTAAAAGATTCGGGTAGGGTGACCCGCTGTTATCTGTACAGACGACAGCACATCAATTTACCACAATCTGTCAAATGTCTTCAATAGATTTTTGGTAAAATTTAAAAGATTCGGGTAGGGTGACTCGCTGTTGTCTGTGCTTTGGAGAGCTGATAATGGAATATCACTATAACGTCATGGGTGTTCTAGCTTAGGATTTTGAGCAAAGTCTAAATATTTTACAGGTGCATGAGTATTAGTAAGAATAAGGGTTTATTTTGTAAGTAAATATATTAAGCATATACCTATACATACATACTTCTGAATAAATTTATTGAAGAGGTGATTGGAAAGAAGTTTTATAAGAGAGAAAGATTGAAGAAGTCTCATTATTTTTTAAGATTTTCCGAAATTAAATTATGGCCGGTTAAACAGTTGGACGTTATATAACATACTTGAAACGTTAGTCTATTTTACAATTCTTCATTATTTTTCAATTTTCAAATCTTCTATTTTTTTAAAATGGCTGTATTATAATACTTTTCCGAACAATACAAATGAAATAATGAAATCCTGCTCTTTACATACGATCGCACCTATGACGTCAAAACTTCATCCGAAAACACAACAGCAAAAGTCACACAGCCTGTTTAGATATTTAGAACTCTATCCTGAGGCAGATACGGTCCATTTTACCATGTGCCAGTTTTGTGTGAATAGAAGCAGGAATAAATACGTATGTGTTACACACACACACACATAGGTACGCATTAATTTAAACTGTGATAGATTATTTTATGCAACGAATTTTCTGTTCAGCATCATAATATTCAGATAGAGGTAGAAAAATGAATGTAGTAAGTCTGATTATGATTATTTTACAAGATACCCTTACAAATTAAATTACTTATACATGTGCGAACTTAAAACTGTCCCTCGATCTCAAATCGATGTAAATCTCAAGCCTGAATTACCGTCTGGCGTCCACCCTATCTAATTTATAGGCGACTTTCAATTTGGTTAACACGTCGGCCTCTCGTAAATCTAGAGGACAATTAAATACTCCTTGCGGTCTAACGGACTGGCCACTTGGACATTGTCTATGTCTCGCTGATTAAAATTTGAATTTAAATGGCGAGTTCCTTATAGTGACGTCACTTCCCAAGATTTAAGTTTGGAAGTATGTTAATTAGATTGGAAGAAGAATATCCATAGAATAGTGAATTGAAATGGGATACCTGGTATGATTTGCGCATGTCTAGAATTTGTGTAATGTATGGGCGATTAGATTGTTTAATGTAACTGCGGAATTCAATATTCTGTCTATCTCTGAATTTGCTTAGGTACTGGAGATAAGAATTTGACATTTCTTGTATGGGGCTAATGTCAAAATGCTATCTCTAGTAAGCAAATCCAGAGATAGATAGGTTATTGGGAATGGCCGTGAATCACAAGTTCCTCGTCATCCAGAAAGAAATAATGTGTTTGTACACCTTGTTCAGGAGTTAAACATGAGCTTTATTCCTGAATGAACTTATGAAAAACTATATCAATATTGTTTTTCTTTTGAATTCAACCACTGTCCTCATTTATTTGAAGCTAAGAGACACCTATAATTCATTTTTTCTTCGCAATTTAAATCAGAAAACTTTCTATTCAAAC
This sequence comes from Heliothis virescens, assembly GCA_002382865.2. Lineage (NCBI taxonomy): Eukaryota > Metazoa > Arthropoda > Insecta > Lepidoptera > Noctuidae > Heliothis > Heliothis virescens. The sequence continues at coordinate 3,867,853 of NWSH02000329.1, read as the reverse complement.
CTAAACATAGAAATAGATTGATCACCATTAGTTGCATAGAGCCCACTCTATCAGATCGTACGTACTACACTAAAGTAACTCACTGACGAAAAAGTGCCACAAAAAGTTGCTGAAAAAAAGGTCCGTACTTAAAAATAAAAAGCTCAATGAGTGCATAAATAAAATCAGCCTTGACACAGCCACTGTAATACGGTGTTCCCGAATGCCAAGGTCAGCCGATGACCTCGACCGAATCAATAACTCATTACTTTTTTATTTCGTTTAACGTTTAAAAATAACGTGTTTTTTCGCGTTTCGCGCGCCCTCATCGGAACGATTACGTATCGGTGCTGATGGCAATTGTGACGTCATGGGGCGTGACGTCGCTACAGATTTTCAGTACTGACTGAGTTGGCTGGTGAAATCTTTCATTTGGGTATACTTAAAATCTATTGGTAATTGAGTGAGCGGTATTTTGAATAGGAATGAAATATTTAAGTACTTATGTAAAAAAAAATGCAACGAACACCTTTCTCTCCTAGCAAATGTCTATTACCTTCTCTGATTAGGTGTAGGTACAGGATGTTCTAATATTGTATGTAATAGCTGGGGTTGCTATTTGCTAGACCACATTTTTTTTAAATTCCCAAAATGACCGAACTTTTCTAAAAAAAATATTCTTTAAAAGTTTTAACATTAGTTTTAGACATTGACATGTTATTGATTTTCTCATCTTTCCAGAAAATTATTAATAAAAATAATATTTTATAGTTAAAAAGAGCCCGTTACGTAATCAGTCAATGAATATATTTTAATCGCCATATTATTTTCATCTGATCTGGGAAAAAATGAATGAAAGAATGAACTGTTTATTTCACGCGAATATTTTAATCGTTAATTTATTTAATTTGGATATTCATTTTATTTTAAGTTCTTTTTTTATTTGTGTTCATATTTTTATAGTGACTGTTTATCGGTTTTTCATTAGGTCATGCATGTTTAGGATAACAACTATTGGATAGACATAAAATTTTCCTAAACCATTTCTAAGTTGTAATCATAAATTAGGTTATTGAATACAATATAGGTAATAATATTTTTTTACAAAATAACAATAAAATGCAGTGACATTTTATACTTTAAACCTCCTTTATATGTTCTGTGCTTTTAACTCTCAATAATTAGGACCATATTTCCGACTACCTAAGTCAGATTGCGGAAAAAATATGTTAGAAAATTGAACAGTTTTCGTGAACGAGAGGTTATCTTAGTTGCCTTACCTATTACAAACAATTCAACGCAAAATTACCTACTAAATAATTTGGTAAGCACTTACCTACTTGCTTCTTTTCTATCAAAATGATGAAATGTCAAAATAACAGCTGATTTTGACTATTTTTATTGGAATTCATACAAAGTATGTACAGACAACAGCACATCAAGTTACTACAATCTGTCAAATTTCTGCAATCGATTTTCAACCTTATGACAATGGGGGTAGATTAATATTTGAATGGTAAAATTTGACAGATTGGTATACGTTGAGCTGCTGTCGTCTGTACATGTTGTAATTAGTAATCAATTGAACATGCAAAAAGTAGGTATTTTTTTATAGCTTTACAAAAATCCATCACCACTTAAATCAAATTAGATTATTCACTTACCAAAATATTGGCAATCCCCAATGGCGTTGCAACTAACTTTAAATTATTAAGGCACTATAAATCAGACCATAGATTTCCTAACACACTAAAAATATTGCACAATAATTTTAAATAAAACCTATTTGAGAAAAAAAAGCACCACAATATTTTTAAAACATTCTATTCTTATTTTGAATAGGAACTAATCACACTGTTCTAAATTTAAATAAAAATGACAATCACAAAAAGCACTTCGATCGAACAATTTTGAATTTGAATGTGTCAGTTTGAATTTTGGCGGGAGAGCAAGGGTGGCGTGCGCCCGGCCCGCTTGTTCGACGGTCTGCAAGGAACTCGTCTTGGGCCCAAAAGACGTTACGGCGGACCCTTCGAACTCCCCTTATTATGATCTTGATAAGTGTGTGCTTTTTAGTGGCCGTTGAATATTATTTTCTTTTAGTTTTGAGCGGTTTGTGATAGTGTTTTTGATTAAATTGTTGGGTTAAGGATGTAGAGTAGAAGTTTGGGAGATGAATTGTAGGTAGCGATAATCTTCAAAATTACTATAAGATCAGGGGGCACGGCAGTGCCCCCGCCAAGTCAAGCAGCAAAAGCGGCACGGCCGTACCATCCTTTTCTCGAAGCAATTCAGGCTATTTTCGACCCACTATAATTTCGTTGTGGATAAAACAAGAAGCCTGAATTTTTAGTAACTAATTAGGCATTCATTTTAACACCTTAACTGTTAGCGTTATTAGTTTTCTCATACCAAAAACTAAAGTTATTAGTTTACGAAAAATCTTTTTTTTCCTACAAACAACTTATTTTGTGAAGAAAAAATGCAGTTTTCTTGCAAAGAAAATACATTCAAACCAAAATCATACTTAGAGAAACATTCCACAAAAATATCTAAACTTAAATAAAAAGAGGCGACGGTCCCAATTTCAACACATCACAACATTAAAGGCGACTTGTTGAAGTAAGAAGTTCAATAGAGAACATTTGCTAATGTAAAATAGCATCTATAATTGAGGCAATAAAGTCTAAACGTCATTAGGCCAGCTGGTCGCATAAAAAGGTTTATTTTGTAGGGTGAGCTTTCTTCGCGATTACTACTGTTGTTCATACATACATAAAAGACGACAACAATGTCAGGGAGGAACTAGGATGGCGGATTGTAAAGTTTAAGGATTTTTTTAATTAGACAGGCAGTTACCTAACTGTCAGTATATAGATATTTCCTAAGAGGCAAGTAGCCAAATTATACAATGTTTTAGGAGGTTTGATAAGTTGCAAATTTAAACAAGGATATATCTTTTTCTTAAAAAACAACTTTGGCTAGGTAGGCCACATTTTTTCAGAGCCCTAAGTAAATTAAATCTGTACTTTTAAATATATTTCAATAATAATAATTTATCTATTTATTTGCATGCATTCTGACAACTTTAGCATTTCTGCATAGTATCTCTACAAAGGCAACTGAACTAAATTAAAACCTCCTTTTTTGTAAGTCGGTTAGCAAAAAAGGGATAGAAAGTTCGTCCCTGCATTAGGAAGTATTGCACGGTGACTTATTTTTAACGGTCGTCCGTGGCGCGCGCCCTTCTAGCTGAGCGGTAAACCGCGGCCCGCAGTCTATTAAAATAATATTTTTATAAATGCATACAATTTTATTTTAGTTCGTAAAATTATTTTTTAAATAAGAATAAACATGATAAATATATGCGGAGTGAACACAGAGATAAATCGAAAATAAGTAAACCAAAGTAAGAGATAAAAAATAAAAAGTAGACCTTTAGATAATAGTTCACGTCTTAGAAAAGTCTCAAAGTTGTTAAATCCAATCTTCATCTTCATTTCGTCGTGGGCGTTATTTTATTATTAAAACATTATAATTAATATTTCATAAAAAAAATAGTTTATTTTATTTTCCAATCCTATCTAATAAACCCTTACTGTCAAAGCGACCCGTGACTTGATTCCCCTGGCCCTCCGTACGTTATGGTCGAACGTTATGGGCTCCTTCGATATTCAAAAACAAGCGCTCGACTGAGACGAGCCCAACGTATTTTTAAAAATGTTTTATTTGGCAGGTCATTTTTAAATCCTAGCTTGATACAACAGTAAAAAACCTACTTAATTAAAAATATAGGAACCGTAAATATTTATAATCATTGATACTTTTAAGACCCATGTTATTACTTCTCGAAAAAATAAATACTCGAAATCCTTTCCTACGATTGATAGACCCACTTAGACAGGGGTTACACGATCAGTCTGTCAGTCCCTGATCAGTCCCCTGTCTTAGACCAAAGCCAATACTCATCATTTTGACATTCTTGTCTATAGTACATTCTTGTGTAGTAAAATATAAAGAATTGGTTAAATATTTGTCCTAATCCACTTTTAAAATATCGTCGTTAAAAAACGTATAAAATTCAAAAAAAGCAACCACCTGGTCAAACTAAAAAGCATATCGCGCATCACAACACGACTCGTGCCTGGCACACGAGCGGATGTCTCCAATTTCCATAAATGTGCCAGTAGTACAAATTATTACTATCACCCCCAACTTGGTAACACCTTATTGCTTACGAAATAAGGTTGATTTTTGTTTGGCAAAGTAGCACGCGCCAATATTGTTCTTAGTTGAAGAAAGTAACAGGATGTCTTAAAGGAAGGGTGATACCGCTAAGACGTTTGTAATAATATAAAGTAAGTAAGCGTTACGACAGATGGTCGTTTCTTTGGTCTACTGATTAGACAGGGCGATCTACTGGAATGACCATAAGTCTATGGACGCTCAGCTGTTTATTATAAAACTAGCTGTTTTACCGTGGTTTCACCTACATCCAGAAGAACTCACTCCGGAATAGTGGAATTTTCTAATAGTGGAAGTATTTTTCAAATCGTTTCAGTGGTGTCGGAGCTTATGTTGTTGAAAATGTTTGCTCTTTATTATATTAGTATAGACTTAAGCCCGAGGTATTGTAATGGAACTACGCATAAAACGTAGCTTTTTTCCATAAATGAGGTTTGTAAAACTTAAAAAAATATTTAAATCGGACTAGTAGTTCTTGAGATTAACATACGGGCTCCACCAACCAACCAAACTCTTCAGCTTTATAAATATCGCTTTTAGTGTCAAGTATCGATGACAAATCCAAAAGTGTAACCGGTAAAATTGAAAGACCCGACAAAAACAGTTTAAAAGTTCAACATTTGGACAAAATGGCGTTTAACTTTAGTCCGAACTACTTAGCCTGACCAGTAAACAAGACAGTCCACTGACAGTAACTACCAACAATTTGACAACACTATCTTGTTGGCAAGCTAAGTTAGTTAAACCTAAGTTCCGAAGTGGCGACACAATTGCTAGCAGATTTGCCACTTAAGTCATTTGTCCTGATGCCAAACTTGCGAAAACTACTAATTTGTGCCATCGGGGCGAGTTGCATCGAAGAGACTTTGGGCAAGTTCCCGCCTGATTTGAATTTAGAATTTGTTCCATTTGACGTTTTAAAAGGTTTTCTTTTTTTAATGGAATTCTACTTCAACTCGAATGGGATTTTAAATTATAGGTTTTTTTATCGATGTTATTGTTACACGGAAATCACTTTTAGTGCCCTGGTCGCATAATATATTCTTTCTTAGGCTCTATCTTTCACTATTGTTGTGTACCCAAGTACGTACTGTTACGCACTACGGGTTCGGATAAATTATACACACACGATTTTTACACAAACGACACTTTAT
>NWSH02000329.1:3828698-3847906 GCA_002382865.2 Heliothis virescens | reverse complement strand
TCATTAGCTGGCTGATTTGAACTGACTTCAAGGGAACCCTAATTTGGTTTAAAATGGAGGCGAGTAATCTGGACAGAAACTGCTACAAGTACTTGTTTACTTATATAGTACTTAATCAAGAGCAATTTTAAAACATGGCGGATATGCATTAGAATTTATGAAATAATTTATTCGCAACATTATACTAATGTGGTATTTTTCGAAGGGCCCCGTGAAATTAACTAAATTCCGATACATATTTACAGTAAATATGACTTCCCCACGAGTTCACACGCTATATTTACAATACATTACCGATGTTTTAAAGTAATACAAAATAATAGTAAGTTTACTTTTATGTTTTTACGTGCGTATAACACAAAAAATCCGTCAAAGCAACAACGAAAAGAACCTGTATTAAAATAAAGATTGCTCTAATAAAATACTTACGTCAGATACTAACAAGAGTGTTTGCACTTGTAATTGTGTAGTCTCATATCATTATAAGTGCTATAGAGCTTCGTCAAGTATATTAAAAGATAGTTATAAGACTAAATGCTCTTATAACTGCGCCCAAATTCAACCTTGTAGCATGTTACAAGATTCTTATAAGTGAAAATAAATTACTCTCAAAGAACGCTTTAAGTACTGATTTTGCTTGTTGGGTAGGTACTAAGAGTCAGTTTCACAGATTCCGGACAAAGTTTTACAGTCAGATGCTGTCATAGATTTTTTTTTAATTTGCCAACTTCTATGGTAGTAACTATCAAAAAACAATCTACGTTTTTATCTGAAACCTATGAAGCTGGCCGTAAAAATTCAAAATTATCTCACTAATTAAAAAATTGCCAACTAATAACAGACATTTTTATGATAGTTACTATAAATAGTTTGACTGATTTATTTGTTAAAGCATTGTAATTTCCCTATTTCTACAAACCTACAGTCGGAAATTATTTATTTACTAGCTTCTGCCAGCGACTTCGTTCGCGGGTCATGTCGTTTATGCCAGCGACAACGGGTCGTTATAATCAAAGATCTTTCCTTCACTGCTTTGCTCCTACTGATTGTAGCTGATGACTATAACCAGCTCAGGAGTATGAATAATAATTGTACCAAGTTTCGTTAAAATCCGTCCAGTAGGTAGTTTTTATAACGGTTATACAGACAGACAGACAAAAATTCTACTGATTGCATTTTTGCCATTAGTGTCGATCCCTAGTCACCCCCTGATAGTTATTTTGGAAATATATTTCATGTACAGAATTGACCTCTCTACAGATTTATTGTAAGTATACAGTTTACGATTGGAACCAGTTTTCGGGACGCTGTGACCCCTATATTCGGACGGATCTCATCGCAACGAGATGAAATGGAATTAATGCTAATTAATTCTAATTTATGTGAGAAAAGATGACCGCTGTCTTTAAGATTTGACCATTTCACCTTTGACCGTTGATTTAGATACACCTATGCAGAAATATGTACGTCGTTTATCCCTGCTTAAATCGTCAGTGTAGTTTTTCCATGTAGAAAGTGTAAAGAAGTGAGAAAATTCATGAGATGTTTTCCATGTTTATGTAAAAGTATGGACAATCCTTAAGAAGTATATTTATTGAATAATCAATTGTTTTGTGTATTGGAAAAGTGTTCTGTGAGAAAAGTTTTGTAGAAAATCGTTAGAGAAGTCATGTGCGCATAGATATGCTTCAAATAAGTTTTTTGGCAATTGCGATATAGGAGCTGTGAGTATGTAAGTTATAATCTCTTAATATTTTTGTTTTAAAAGTATGCAGTAGTACCATTTTAGATCGGAAAATGGACCTTAGATTATAAGACAATCTATTTAGTAGGTATACTACTTGCGTACGATTTTTTAGAATTCCTATATCATATTAGAATTACTCTTACAATTCCATTTATATTTACTTTTTTCCAATTCGTGAACGTGGTTACATACATAGTTCTAGGTAGACAAGTATGTGTATTCATTCGCTAGCTTCTGAAGTTGTAATGAAATGACGAAAAACTTTCATCGCAAAAAATATCAAGTAAAAAAAAACTTTCAGTGGTATGCGTTTGTTGTACAAGCCAAAATAAAATTAATGGACTCTAATAGTAACATGTATTACAGATACAAATTCTAATTTGAAAAAAAAAATGCCGAAAAAAAATGGCCGCGCAGTGATCGTCACGGGGGGGCATTTTAAATGTTCCTAACACAGACGCAGTAGTCAGTGCGATGACGCGGCGGGGGCGGCCCAACCCCTTCACTATCACTCAACTACTCACGCACACTAACAAACAAGACCAGCTTAACTTGGCCCACTCCACCTCCGCACGCGCCTCGATTCACGAACAAAACTGGGCATTTACCCGCGTGGTGACGTGTCAAATTATACTGGCCGCATATATGGCTACCAAAAACTAGAGTGGAACACTAGCGTAGTTCCGAACGTGGTACGCATAAAATTCGAAAATATACGTAGATAGGCGTTTGTTTCTCTTGTGCGGCCCGCAAATGAGATGGTACGCCGAGTGGAATGAATGCATGATTTCGGTTTATTTGACTCACCCATCTATTCGGCTTTTTTTTGCTAGCTATCTATTGATTCTTGGAAATATAGGTTTTTTGCGGTGTTGGGCTGCAATTTTTTTATTTCATGTAAAACTATATCCACACAATGAGGGCGCGGATTTCTGATCAATTATTTATCTTGAAAATATACCTATTTGGTTTCTAAAAGCACACTTACATTTATTAATCTTATATGACTGGAATCAAACCAGATTTCTCTTACACGATATTATAGCCGGAATGAGTAGGTAAATTATTTTGATACCAACTTATTTGTCATCAGCCCATAGTATGATCTTCATTCCTCTCTTCTTTTTTGCTATAATTAAAACATGTGCTAAGTTTGTTGAACTACATAATCTATACTTCTATACTAATATTATAAAGCTGAAGAGTTTGTTTGTTTGAACGCTCTAATCTTAGGAACTACTGGTCCGATTTGAAAAATTCTTTAAGTTTTAGATAGCTCAGTTATCGAGAAAGGCTATAGGCTACTTTTTATCCGGATGCGCCGAGTAGTTCCCACGGGACGCGGGTGAAACCGCTGGCAGAAACTAGTTAGAAATAAGTCAGATATATACTATACTGTTTAGGTTATATTCCTTCAATAGATTATTTCTAAACAGGTTAGATGTCAGGACTAATACATAATTATTATTTGCTAGTTATTGTAATAGCTATTGTAGTAGTTATTGTAACTAGCACAATAAAGAAAAATAGCCTCACGATTTACAATAAAATACACTTACGGACTGAATTATGACATTATATTGATATTAAAGGTAAAAATTATCCTTACCTAAATGTTTTTAAACTTTCGCGATTTGTACACATATTTTAGACAACAACCCGGGACTTACTCGCGATCAAACTATTAAAGGTTTACGATACCTCTGTAGTCTTCCCGTGACCACGGTCGGTGCAATTCGGCCGAAACGTCGGGAGAAAAGAGGTATCGTAAACCTTTAATAGTTTGATCGCGAGTAAGACCCGGGTGGTTGTTTAAAATATTTTTACCTAGCTAAGAATTATGCGCTTTAAATTAATACCTATATACCCATTCACAAGCTGATCCAATTCTCTATTCTAATTCTATTTTGATCATTCCCAAACTTCATTTATTTAGTGCTCCAAATAACTGAAGAACAAAGGTCCGGAAATTTGATGTGTTGTTTGAGGTAATAAATCTATGTAGCAATGATGGCAAGCTAAGGCTGTATCGGTCGTGGTTGACACTCCAGCACGAACTCTTAATAGGCAAACCAATGATGTAGTGGATCCCAAAACTTTACGATAATTGTACCGCGAGAGACTATGAGCTATAAAATAAGGAAAATAAAACTGTTTGACTAGTGAAGCGATAAATAGTTTTTCCTTTTTTTTGGGTAATTTTTTGACGTCATTTGTTAATTAATAATAGGTAAGTATATAAAAATATCTGCCACGGTTTCAATGGAAGATAGCGTTGTGTGAATAGTGTTCTGAATTTTATTATCTCAAATAATTGATTTGATCATTCCGATGTTAAAAATTTCTTCACTATTACAACCTAAATACCTACGCAAGACTATCTCCCATTAAAACCCTGGCAGATATTTTTAGAACACCTTATATATAATTTTTTTATGTCAATAAATAGTACTAGTATAGGTAAATGTAATCTATTAAATATGTTGTAAATACATAATACATAAGTAGTTGGGAAATAAAGAATACCTACCTATAGTTAGTGTATTTCCCGTAGAGGCCATAAACATGAGAACAGCATCTTGTAGCGCAAGCTAATCAGAAAATCCATCGAATTTGTAGTTACGTCACAATACAATTATTTTTTTTGTAAATCACAACCCAAAGGTATCTACGTGGGTAAGTGTAGGGACAGTTTTCCAAGCACAAAGATTTTTCACAGTGAAGTTTATCCTTTCTACAGAAGCGTATTATGTACCCATTGTACGGAACTCTCGATGCGCCAGTGCTCGCAAATTTTGGGTATTTATATCAGATATTTTCGCTGTTTTTTTTTTTATATAAATAGTTTTCATATAACATCTGAAACTTTTCAGGCATGTTGATTTAATTTATTATTTGATGACGCAAATAAACATTAAGTATATAATACTCCATAATTTCTTGTGGACTCTTCGCCTTGTTATCCATACTTTTCAATTATCACTAAAATAATCAAACTTTCAAACTACACTTGTGCGAGAACAAGACCATAGATAAATAAGAGCTAGCCAAGTTAGCCGCTGCCAATAACTTATCACGATTTTTATTCATCTTTCCTAACAAAAGACATAGTTTGTTCTAATACTATATACTATACTAAAGCTAGCATACATTTGCTACACGCCATCAGACATCAAATGATTCTGTGCTCCCAAAAACACGCACGTAAAATCATGGATAGCGCAAACACCGCCTTTTATTACGCACGCAACTGGATACCTAATAGCGATTTTTGGAACAGTTCTCAATATATCACGTCTGTAGCAGAATGTCATGGTGCACGCACACAAACATGCGAATCAACACCCACACAGGCGCGCCGCATCATCGTCAAGCTCTGAAGTAAGGTCAACGTAAAAAAAGTGGGATAAAAAAGGTTACAGTTCTTTTTTTTTTTGTTTTTTCCGTTGAGTGAAATTTTGATGGTTAAGTCAAGTTTGCCGGAATGGTAAGTTCGTTTGGAAGACAGTTGTTTCAACTTCAATGACTTACACCAAAGATTTCAAATTCTTCTTATTATGATTGGCTAAGACAACACTCTATTATGAAAAACAAAAAATATATTTTCCTCAACATCTACAACATCATTGCCTGATTACAGCGTGGTTTTGATAATCAAGACATAAACTTTTAACAGCTGTTCAAATATTGGCGGTCGGGTGAAGGCTGAATGAATACCTAAGTCCTTAAATGAAAAAAATATACTTTAGACAAATAAATAATATTTGATAACTACTGTTTTTTCGAGGCAAGTGTATAGTTATTTATTGTTATTTACCATCTCGCAAACAAGATAATGTAATCTTAAGATAATAATTAATTACAAAAAAAGGCTTGACGCAATCTTTAATGACACTCAACAAAAAAAAAAAAAACAAAACAAAATTTCTTTTATTCGTTTTTTTACAAAACTTCTGCGCACCGTACCCCCCCTTTGGGTATTTTCCGAAGTGTGAGCGGGCCGCGTTATTAGTTCGCGTGCGCGCTCAGGATAGGTTTTCACAATTTTGAGCCGAGCCGTTTCACACAATGGCCCGCGTCATTTTCTATGATTAATAGTGGCGCGTCAGCCGACGGGTTACGCTATTGTCTATGTACCAAACCTGATGAAGTACGTAGGGTTAAGGTTGTAAGGTACTTGTAGTTTCTTTGGTTTTTATCGAATAGGTGGAAAAATACTTCAATGACGTTTGTTTTTTTCTTTTTTTTTCTTTGCGTAAATAGCATAATGTTTTGGTGTCTAGTCTTATAGGGTAAAAATAAAAACACCAAACAGACATGAAAATACAAAAAGTTGGAGTTATATTAATATAGAACAAACACACCTAAATTATACTACAACAACACCAAAGCAACTAACAATGCTAATTAACAATGAAACATATACAATATTCGATAATCACACGGTAAAATTGGCAAAAACTTTATGTGAATACTAAAAAGGTTGGTTAGGCCTAAAAACGGGGATTTCGGCCATCATTCCGCAGCCACCCCCCGCCGCGGGGTGGGGGAGGGGGAGCACCTGCACTATCCCCCGACGGCACTTGACGACCGCGACGCTAGAATATTAATGCTCGTACTTAATTGAATATTTTTGACTTATCGACCTTTTTTGCAGTCGGTACGGCAGTTCAGAGACGGAAGATTGGTCCTTAGTGTATTTATATAATTGTTGCTAAGGTCTGATTGGTCGTATGTAAGTATACTAACATATTTGTGTCTTTGTTCTTGTTGTGTAGACATAGTTGCTGCGTGTGCGTGGTTTAAGTGCAATGAAATAAGATACTATGATAACTTACGTCAAACTATCCGTCTCTTCCAGCTACATAAAATAGAACTTTTAAATTATGTGGCTTAGAACGTAGAAGAAAATTGCTTTAAGACCTTAGAATAAGCTGCAAATGCTTTCAGCCACATCAGCCATACAATGATTTTCCATTACACTTTCATGTACTCAAACACAAAATCGACATGAAATCGCCGCGTTATATAATCGCAGTACATAAGCCAGAGCCGACCATTACCCAATCCCCAAGTCACACCGCTATCGAACTATCTCAAACTCCCAAAAGCAAGCGACAATCGAACAAATCCAATAAATTGAACGGAACCCGTATCCAGAGAACCGGCGTCTAATTACTAACCTTTAAATTAATTTCCGAATCGTAAATAACGTCGGCCGGCGAATTCCGACAATGTTATCTTAACAAATTGACGTTGGCTAGAGAGAGACAAAACGGGGTAAGTACGAATTTTACAATTTTGTGCGCCTGTGTTTAGCAGTGTTTATGAGGGGTGGGCCGAGGGACGGGGCGTTGGGGCTTATAGTGTCGAAAGGGGGAAAGGATAAGGAGAACTGACCGAAACCTCCGACACTTAGATATATTTGTGCGATGTACAAGATACAAGTGTGTGTGTGTCTTCCATGAACATGTTTAGAATGCTTTGTAAAATAATAAGGGTCCCCTTTATTGAGCTTAGTTTTGTTAGATAGTGCCGTCTTTGTTTGGGAGGGTAGTATGGTGGACAGGGTGAATATTTTAGTTGGACCGTTTCTGAGATGTGATGCTATGAGTATTAGAGAATTAATCAATTAAATCTACAAATGTGGGTCTGCAGTTACTGAGAAATATTTTTTGCAGTTTAGAGAGCAACATAATCCAATACAGGCAGTAAATCTGAAATCTGATTAGAAACGAAATGTTATTAGGTATCGCATTTTAAAGAAAATAATTCTAATAAGTGCCAATATAGCACTAGATCTTTGATCTTTTAAACCATTTCTAAAAATACCAATAAGAGTACCAACATCACGAACGATTCTAATAGGACAATCTAACAACGAGAATTTCAAATAATCTTTCCAAAATTCCTTTCTAGAAACATTTAAATTCGCGCCAATAGTCACGGAGGACAAAAGGCATTCCTTCGCACGGCGTGGGTGGAGCTCCATTTAATATTCTATTTTATGCCAGAGATAAGATTAAAGTATGTAATTTCTTGCCCGAATATTAGAGTTTTGTACGCACTACGTGTAGGGCTGCGCTGGGCTTTTTATATTTTACAGTATTAAATATTGTGACAGTAGCATTATTATGCACATCTATACTAATATTATAAAGCTGAAGAGTTTGTTTGTTTGAACGCGCTAATCTCAAGAACTACTGGTCCGATTTGAAAAATCATTTCAGTGTTAGATAGCCCATTTATTGAGTAGTTCCTACGGGAAAGCGGGTGAAACCGCTGGCGGAAGCTAGTGTAGTTATATAGTAGGTATACAGAAGTAAAAGCACGGCCTGATACTTATGTATAATCTTATAAGACTACTGACAATTTTAAATAAATTTTACTATGTACGTCGCGTAGGTAAATTCAAATCAACTCGCCAAAACGAAGGAGGTACTCAATTCATCCGCTCCTATATATCTTTAAATACTTATCGGAAACATCACAGTATCAAGCAAGCGTGGCAATCAATGCTGATAATTTCTTTATCAGCAGACGCTTTACTTTCAAAACCATTGTTTAACTTAACCGTCTGATGATGATAAAGTTATCAAAATAAAAAAATACCAAAAATTGCCAATATCCAAAATGGCAGCCCTTACAGTGGTCGTAAGAAGTGCGTCCCCCGCGGTCATGACCGGCCGTCCCCCTACCCACACTAAGAACACTTGTCAGTACATTGGACAATTTTCATCCACAGACTATTCTCCAGTCGCCGTGACTCGCATGCCGATTTAGATATTACGATGTTAGTTACGTTAATGTAATTAAATGGGGTTATATTTGGTTGGTGTATTGATTAGAGTTAGTGTATTGGTAGATTTGGTTAGTCTTTTGGTTGTAAATGCAAAAGTTTTCAATCGACTTCCCAAAAAAGAGGAAGATCAGAGAACTCAGTTCGAGATATTTCTCGAAGCGCCACTGTTTTGAAACGCACGTAATGAAGCGCTCCTTTATAATTCCTCGGAGCGCTCCATTTACTAGCCCTCCCGATAACAATTTATGTAATAAAATTCTAACTAAATGGAGCACCCTGAGGAATAACAAAGGAGTGCTTCATTAGGTGCGTTTCAAAACAGTGGCGCTTCGGGGAATACCTCCTCGATTCGGATGTTTGTTTCGAATTTTTTCTAGTATGATTTCTTGAAGAAAGAGCCGTGGTAGCTCACTTCATTTTGCCGCAAGCGAGCGCATTATTGCAGCAAAATAGGAATATTGTAATAAACCCAATAAGTATGTTGAATACACTATCTACTATTAACTAGTACTTACTAAATTAGACATGCTTCGTGTTCAATTGTAGGTATATCTGTCATTACTAATCCTGTTTATCATCATACCAATGCTATCTGTATATTTCTCAATGCATCCAAGTAAATTAAATAGGTTTTCTCAAAAATTAAACAAAAACGTTAGGTACCTACATACATTTGGGCACATACGAACCTTGTAAGCCCTTAAAACTTCACACATTACGATAACATAATAAAGCCGTAAAATAATTACTAACCCTCGACTAATTCCATAACGTTAACAAAATTTTCGAGAAACACCATGACGCTACAAAAACTAACCCCTTAAAACTTCACGGACGACCCCCAAAAATGATCCCTAAGCCACCCTCGCCATTTTCTTTCATCCCTCCCTCACTGGGGGTTAAGTCACCCTTAAGATCGATGGAAGGGTAGTAGATGAGACTTTGCGATAAGGGTAGAAAGGGCCCTGTCCCCGAATTAGACCCACCCTTTGTGAATCTCAGATGGGTCGAACTTCATATCTTGTTTTGACGTGTTTTATAATTAATTTGCTAGTTTCAACCGTAGTTTAACGAGGGTAGGGGAAAATTAATTTTAATGAAACTCTGTATGTACGTTGTAGTTGTTACTTATGTAGAGAACAAGTGACCGCTTCGTTTTAAGTTGTTCGTTGTTTATCAACTACGTGAACTGCCTACTGAAATATTTAATCACGCTATATTTATGAAGTTCTACCTACTAAACCACATACCTAAACCAGATTCTTCTAATGAGTTCAATTCCTGCTTTTTGACGTTTCTTTAAAACCGTGTATCGTTGAACTTTAGTGTTCTTTCTAAAGGAAGAAATCGTTAAGAATTCATCATTATTGCAGCTTTTTCACTGTGAGTTTCAATAACCTATTAATTGATTTGCTTACGGGAGATATGATTTTGAAAATAGCCCTTTATATTAAGTTCTTAACTCTAGGGAGCAAATACACAGATTGATAGTTATTAAAACTCGCCGTATAAAACAGTACTCCGCATGATTCCCAAAAACCTCGCCTGTACCTACCTGTCTCGTCAGAAATAATTCTGTCAGAAAAAAACACAATTAATAAATAATATTACAACGCTACCACTTTACGTAGCGGTACAGACGACAGCAGGTCAACGTATACGAATCTGTCAAATTCAACCTATCGAAACTTAACCTACCTCCATTGTAATAAGGTTGAAAATCTATTGCAGAAATTTGACAGATTGTGGTAACTTGATGTGCTGTCGTCTGTACATATCCACATACTAGTCTCGTCATCTGAAGTTCCACATCGAGCACTCACGACTCTTAACGGTCTCCTGCATTCAAATTCAAATTCTGATTTATTCGCGCCTGAATGGAAGATGATTCCCTTACAAAATAGAATATGTATGAACTGGCCAGCAAGGATGCTGACTGCCCAAGAATTTCAAATAGAGAATCTTCGAATTACTTTGATATTTAAGTCGAAAATATAACAGTAGACTGTCAAAAACGCTGACGGTTGGTGGAGGCCATCTTGAATTTGTGAAAAGTCGCATAGAAATCCCGCCCTTGTATTGCAAGCTTAGGTACAGACGACAACCTACCCGAATCTGTCAAATACATACCGAACTTCTCAAATACTTATCGCCTTCAACTATAGTGATAAGGATGCAAATTTATTGAAGGAGTTTGACAGATTGTGATAGGTTATTGCTTGCCTCTGTACCTATTACCGCAGAAGCTGTCTTTTAATAATAAAATTGCGACCCCGTTTTTGTCTGTAAAAGTAAATCATTCGCCTAATAATTATACTCATTTCTATGAAAAGGTACATTACATAATCTTCTCCATGGTAATGATGAAATAATATACATTTCTACACAGCAATTTCGACTATTTCCTAGTAGTATACACGTGGGGCGTGCCAACTAGACCGTCACGTCAAACTAAATAAATTTCACAGTTTGCACAAGAAAATAACATTGTGTACTTATTGTGTAACGTAATACCAAGGGAAACCGTTGAGTTTGTGCTCCAGTATTAGCTGAGCTATGAAAAACAAAAGAGGTTCACATCTGTTTTCATTGGAAACTCAAGATTTTTTTATGAATTTTTGAAGCATATAATGAGGAAAATATTAACTGTAGATAAACTTTACTGAAACAGTGTTAACTCCTTTTAGTCTTAAAATATGTTTGCTAATTTGTAAGTAACCATTTTGTGTTTTTATTGCTGCTCCTAGGTTCCGCCAGCGGTTTCACCCGCTTTTCCGTAGAAACTACTGCGCGCACCCGGATAATCTATAGCCTTCCTCGATAAATGGGCTATCTAACACTGAAAGATTTTTTCAAATCGGACCAGTAGTTCCTGAGATTAGCGCGTTCAAACTTTTATAATATTAGTATAGATAGTCAATTTGTTAGGTACGATTCTACAGTCACTGTATTCTTTGTAAGTAGTAGATTTTCGTCATTTGCAAAACAACTTTAGTCTTGATCAGAGATTTCCTTATTTTCCTTATTTTTTTTAATTTTTTCAATTATTCTAGGATTAAAAGTACCACTTACAGTTGAACTGTCATTCTAAATATCTAGCTCCTCAATTATCGCTTACACCAAATTCTAGCGCCATATCGCCATCGCGTCGCCAAATAGATTAGGATAAGGGCAGGGAGATATATATATGTTACGGCTAATACCCGAAGTGCGGCTACACCTAGTTTTAGCCGGTTAGAACTAGGTGTAGAAATAATATCGGATAGACCTAGTTTTATCCAACAGGGAATTGCCAAACCTAGTTGTAGCCAGCATGATGAAGTCTACACCTAGTTTTAACCGAAAATAATCGGCTAATACTAGGTTTAACCAAGAGTAAGTGGCTACACCTAGATCTAACCGGCTAAAACTAGGTGTAGCCGCACTTCGGGTATTAGCCGTAACATATATATCGCCGTCGCCAAGATGGTAGTGTAGGACATACCCCACAAACTCACAGTTTACAGTAAACACGTTTAAAATTAACGCTCGCCCATGTAAATAATGTGTTAATAAGTTGTTTGCACAGCTTTCTGTTTGCTCCACAATATTTTCATGTACTAATTTTCTAACTAGTAGCTGCATGGCTGTTCAAATTTACGAGTCAATGTTGTTTAGGTAGGTGTAATTTGTTTAGTTGCTTGCTTTTCATCGTTGGCTCTTGTGTTTGTTTCGGTTTTTCTTCTCTAAAAAATATCTGGATTACCTTTGAATTCGGGTAGGTGTTTCTCACAGTTTCATCGCGTCCCGAAAGTACTGCCGGTTGCTTTTCATCTGTGTCCTGAAGGAACTTCTGCCTGCACCTCGATGACAAGTAGCCCGGGTTCTTTCTGAGGATCTAAAATATCTGTGTATCAAATATATAAATCGGTTTTTTAGTTTAGGCGTGAAAGCTCGATAAATAAACAGACTAATAATTTTCGCATTCCTAATATTACATTCAATATTTTAAGTTTATTCTTCACACATCATAGTTTTAATTATGTAACAACGTTTACTTAAATGTACTGTAAAAAGAACACTAGTTTAAAATTAAAAAATACACCATTTCTATACCCAATACGTACTTACCTGATGAAAACCCATTCATACCTTCGACCAACCAAGAAGCGTTTGACGTCTTACCTATCTCCGCCATTGTCCTATAGAAAGGACACCACTCCATAGTTATGGAGTATTTAATTATGGCAGCCATTGAGAACCTCCTCCTTTGTAGAGCCACTTCATTGGAGGCTGGGCCATTGTCTTAAAGACAATTGGTTTTAATATGTGAATGGTACCACTATCAGTATATAGGACAATAGTTATTGTTGCGAACGGTTCAGTTCAGATAGTTGGGTTTCTTTGGTTGAGGCTGTTATCTTGGCTTTTGAATTGTATTGACCTGTTTTAACATAGGGTTTATTTTAACAGTTACTTTAAGTAGAAGCTTTGTTTCTGTAGGTAGGTTATTTAGTACAGTATAGGGCAAAATTGAAATTCTCTCACTCAATTCTTCGCAAATTATACACATGTAGTCTTTGTGATTCAGTTAACTTCAGAGTCTACTTATTCACTTTTTTCTTTATATATTTTTTTTAGCAAGTAAATATACCGCATATAATAATACCCTTATATAAAAGGATCTCTACAGACCCAATTTCTTCCACACCAATACCCAAACCAATCGTTAATTCCAGTTCAAAACATATGAACGTCACTGAATTGTCACAAGTAACCTTTATCACTGCTTGCTGGCGGCCGTAGGGAAAGTTTTCCAATTACGAACACCGTCAAGTGACCACCTCACCACCCGGCTTACCTCAACACCCCCCCGGCCCCCTCGCACCCTCCCCGCGACCCCTCTGGTACAGCGGCACAAAGAAGTTTTAATTGCTAGCCTTCGCGCTAGCTATCAAGTTGAACGTACACTATTTGGATTGCCGTATTCATAATGTGGCATTCAAAGGGAATGGCCGTTAATGAGGTTTGATGACGGGATTTTTAATCGTTTTGTTAGTTGACTTTTCATTAGAAAAGTTAGTGGGTTTGCTGAATGGCGGTTTAGTTGATTGTCTATTGAAAGTTTTCTATATAATAATAGTAGCCGAATTTTGAAACTCCATTATTTTTAAGACCGCTAAACATCATTCTATCACTGACACGTTTGCGAAAATTGAGACGCTTAAGTAGCTAAGACTTAAGTAACATTTGAGTATTTCTAGGCAGATTCTCTATTCTCGGTTCAGGAGTGATCCTTCTTGAGGTCTACCTCTGCTGTAGTGAATATTACCGTTTATATACTTACCCAAAATGTCGTTCTACATATACGTAGCACGTACACTTATAATTTATGATGTAAATGAATGTTAAACGTGTTGAATTCTTTAATATTCCATTTAATTACTGTATAGGTACAGTATGAATGTATTTTATAAGATACAGAGTAAAAGAAGTATTTCAGTGGAAAAACGAGAACTATTAATAAAGACACTTCCACCATTTTCTTGGCTTCTTCACTCTTTACCTAGTCTCTCGAGACAGACGAAATTAAATTGTTGTCAAAACAAACCTATAACCGTAAGTGAATCCATAGTGACGTCACACAAGGGACCCTAATTAGCCTTTAAGTACCGACGTGCTATTTTAGTTGCATAAGTACCGACGTAAGGTCTGCCAGACCACCAGAGCTTTAATAAAGAAATCTTTTATATTTATCAATATTATATGTAAATAAATATGTCTAGGTATTGTATATGTATTTAGTTATTGTATAAATGAATAAAAAAATAGTAGTATAATAATTTATTACTAATATTAAACAATTAAATCACAGTCTCAAGTTTTTTGGACGAAAAAGTAACTTTTATGTTACTAATTATTATTAATCAACAAACAATATATTTTCTTTGACTGTCCTTTTTTCTTAAAGATTAATGACCACATAAGTAAAAAAAGTTAAAATATAATAGGTTATCGACAACTTTCGTGTAAATCACAAGGTACTAAATAGTAGGAACTGTCAAAGTTCCTGATACCGATATTTTCCATGATAATATTGCGACCGATTACCCACATTGGGTTCGATGTCTTGCTGTTCAGATGCCAAATTATGGTCACTCTCCAATGCAACAAAATTCGGGTCTATATAGTCACTTTCGGATTCTGAACTGTCATTTAGCCATTCCGCAAAAAAACAACGCATGGTCTTTATTTTGAGGCCTTGTTTGATGCGCTAGTGGTTGTCCTTTTCACGCCCTGAGTACCTGGCTTACCCATTTTTATAACCGACTAAAATTATAAGAAAAAACTATATAATCTGAAAAAAGTCGTATTAAAAAAAGTTACACAAGTACAGACGAGTGGTCTGACAGACCACTCGCGATCTTATAAAAGCCAGAACTAACCGGAACCGCAAGCTCCGACACAGCTACTCTCCACGAACGCTGCCAAGTGGCTAACTGAGGGGTAGAGAGAAGCGTGGAAGGATACATATTCGCTAACCCATGTAACTAGACTTTCCGACCTATCAGAGTGTCTGTCAGACCACACGTCGGTACTTAAAGGTTAGATTCTAGAAGGGTCGGACTGAAACTAATTCTAGTTACAAAAGCAAACATCGCAATAGTATGGGCACACTGTTTGCTTAAGTACCTAGGAGGGACTTTAGCAAGTATAAAATTGAATTATCGTTTACATATCCGCTTGTCTGAAGCACTTATTATGTGGAACTAGATTTCGGAAACCACTATGTTTTTAATTGAGTTCGTTGTTTTGGTCTGGGTCTATGTCCGTATTCTTAATTTCGTTTGTGTTTGATTCCATTATGTATTGACTCATGTGAGACATTAAATTCCTCTTCTAAATATATTTTTGTTATATTTCATCTAGGTTTAGTATATTATGAAGCTGTGGAGTTTATTTGATTATACGGCAATTATTTCAGAACTACCTGCTGGTCTAATTTGAAAACATCATTCAGTGTTAGATAGCCTATTTATTAACAATTGTTAAAGGTTACTTTTTATCAGCATTTTTGAGATTAATATTACATTGGTTTTTAATGAGATTAGTATTCATTTTCATTTTATAAATTAGGTTATTTTTAATTTCAAATTACCTTATCAGCAATTCAGTAACGAATTTCAAATACTCACTTTGCTTGAACGCGTTGAAGTCTAGGCAACTGAAAACTAGAGAAAATTACGTGCCTTGACCATTCATCCTCATTTCAAGTACTCCAAAAGGTTGAGAGCTTCATCTATTCAATTCAACATAATAAATAATTCATGTAAACAATAGGCCATTTTTTCTACGCCTAATTAACAGCTTAGGCCAAAATAAAATGCAAAATTACATCCTTCCGTGGAGAACGGCGACCATTTTGCACTAAGGGGGTTACAGATGGCGCGTAGGGGTCGTCTTAATTTCGCCATATTAGTGAGTCTTGCTGACCCTTTGGACATTAATCGTGAAGGGTCCAGAGGTCAGTGACCTGAGAGTTAAGATGGAAACTTGGGGTAAGAGGCGACCGTTAAAACTAAGTGCGGAGTGTAGTTTGAACGTCTGTCGTTTTGGGGGACCGTTGTTGTTGTTTTGTGACGGCAGTGAAAAATCTATTTTTTTTTAAATTATGTATTTACATTATGATCTTGTGAATGATAAAATCAAAGGCACATAATGAAACTGCATTGCCGAGTTTTCATAAAAACTGTCTGAAACTATATAGTTTTTTGAGAAACCGAACTAACAATTACTCTTCTTACTTCTTATGATAGATATTCAGTATAAAAATAATTCGCCTATTGATTGGTAAATGGCTTTAACGTCTTAAATTCGGACGTCCAAAACCAATCCCCTGTAGCTACAGGTTCTATATGTAAGATATTAATATATGATTCACCTGAAAAGACATGAAACCTTACCTACCGCACCTAGTTACATAACAGTACATAACCGAGGTATATAATGCTCGGACAAGATAAATAATGCGGAGCTATCGTCCAGCCATCCAACTTTATAAATTACTTTCTCAGATAGCGCGCTCCGTTCTACAATGGACGCGGAATTGGCATAAATTATTATAATAGTTTTTTTTTATTTTGTATGTTGTTTTTGGGTGTGGTAAATTGGTTATCTTAAGTGTAGTTATAAAGAGAACATATTATTTTTAAGGTCATCTTAACTTTATGAATGGCTTCATCTGTTCTGACTTTTCTCTTCTACGGTGCAATTGATTTTCAGTCTAACTAGATGCAGCTGCATAATGCTAAATTGTTAACCAGACAAATGCACAAAAAACCTTAAATTTTTTTGTCAATTTTTGTATGACAATATATCGTAGATCAAAAATTGCAATTAAGCAAAAAAAAATATTTTCGGTATTTGCTTGTTACGTGCAAAAAAAAACCTTAACCCTAAGTGAAGAACACTAGTTTGACGTAACTAGTATCACCATTATAGAGGGCAGCACGCGTGGGGCGGTCCCACAAAGGCTGTGCCCGCAACTATCGCGGCAAACTTCTGCTCCGCCCGCCCCGCGCCCCGCGCCTCTCGCCCCGGCCCTTATGGCGCTTACTGACGAACGTCATCAGACCTGATTGTAAGAGATAAGATTTTGTATGTAGGTTTTGATAGGGAATTTAGTTTTGTTTGTGTGTATTAGAGACACAAAAGGAAATGAGGAAGGTAAAGGACATCATTTTTTTTGGGCCTTTTTTCAAAGTGCCGGCCAACAAAAAAAATTGGTACGTACGTTTAGAAGAAGCTATTTGGAGCAATAGTCACTATGGCACCAAAGCTGTAGGATCGATGTGAGCCAAGTTATAGAAGTCAGAAAATTCGTTATTTTTCATGGAACAATGAAAAGTCATCTAAATAGGTATGACTATGTTACTGTTTGTTTCGGACTGTTAATAAGGTCCGAGAGCCCGGAGCCGTCAGACTTAACTCATTTTCTAAAGGACTACTTGTTACCCCGCATTTGGTCCTTTAGAAAAAGGCTAAGTCTGGCAGTTCTGGGCTCTCAATCTAATAGGTATATACCTATATCCAAAAATATTGTCGTATGAAATTCTATGACTGTTTTGGATTTTTTGTTATTTTTTTTTATTTTACCTTCCTCATTTCCTTTTGTGTCTCTAATACACACAAACAAAACTAAATTCCCTATCAAAACCTACATACAAAAATCTTATCTCTTACAATCAGGTCTGATGACGTTCGTCAGTAAGCGCCATAAGGGCCGGGCGAGAGGCGCGGGGCGCGGGGCGGCGGAGCAAGAAGTTTTGCCGCGATAGTTGCGGCACAGCCTTTGTGGACCGCCCCACGCGTTGCTGCCCTTATAATGGTGATACTAGTTACGTCAAACTAGTCGTTCTTCACTTAGGGTTAAGGTTTTTTTTTGCACGTAACAAGCACAAATACCGAAAATATCTTTTTTTTGCCTTAAATTGCAATTTTTGATCTACGATATTTGTCATACAAAAATTGACTAAAAAAAATTTTCTAGGTTTTGTGGCATTTGTCTGGTTAACAATTTAGACATTATGCAGCTGCATCTAGTTAGACTGAAAATCAATTGCCACCGTAGAAGAGTAAAAGTTCAGAACAGATGAAGCCATTCAAAAGTTAAGAATACCTTAAAAATAATATGTTCTTCTTATAACTACACTTAAGATAACCAATTTACCACACCCAAAAACAACATACAAAATAAAAAAAAACTATTAATAATAATTTATGCAATTCCGCGTCCATTGTAGAACGGAGCGCGCTATCTGAGAAAGTAAATTTATAAGTTGGATGGCTGGACGATAGCTCCGCATTATTTATCTTGTCCGAGCATTATTATACCTCGGTTTATGTACTGTTATGTAACTAGGTGCGGTAAGTAAGGTTTCATGTCTTTTTCAGGTTGAATCATATATTAATATCTTACATATTAGAACCTGTAGCTACAGGATTGGTTTTGGACGTCCGAATTAAGACGTTAAAGCCATTTACCAATCAATAGGCGAATTATTTTATATACTGAATATCTATCATAAGAAGTAAGAAGAGTAATTGTTAGTTCGGTTTCTCAAAAAACTATATAGTTTCAGAACAGTTTTTATGAAAACTCGGCAATGCAGTTTCATTATGTGCCTTTGATTCTTATCATTCACAAGATCATAATGTAAATACATAATTTAAAAAAAAATAGATTTTCACTGCCGTCACAAACAACACAACGGTCCCCCAAAAACGACAGACGTTCAAACTACCACTCCGCACTTAGTTTTAACGGTCGCCCTTCTTACCCCAAGTTTCCATCTTAACTCTCAGGTCACTGACCTCTGGACCCTTCACATTAATGTCCAAAGGGTCAGCAAGACTCACTAATATGGCGAAATTAAACGACCCCTACGCGCCATCTGTAACCCCCTTAGTGCAAAATTGTCGCCGTTCTCCACGGAAAAGGATGTAATTTTGCATTTTATTTTGGCCTAAGCTGTATATTAGGCGTAGAAAAAATGGCCTATTGTTTACATGAATTATTATTTATTATGTTGAATTTGAATAGATGAAGCTCTCAACCTTTTGGAGTACTTGAAATGAGGATGAATGGTCAAGGCACGTATTTTCTCTCCTCTGGGTGGT
>NWSH02000329.1:3779191-3826521 GCA_002382865.2 Heliothis virescens | reverse complement strand
TTTTAAGTTGATTGCCTGATTGTTATTTTTAGGGATTCACGTGTGAGATATTTGTAGGAAAAAAGTTTTTAGCAAAGATGACGGGTTGATCAGAGACGATAATGCCTACTGAAAAGGTGTCAAAAATAACCTAAATTCATGCAAATCAAATCGCCCAACACAAAACGTCCAAAAGCAGCATTTTAGCGTGGCGCACCTCAGCACTTGTTTTCTTACTCCATCAGACTTTTCCAACTCATTTGCATGCAAAAGCAGATAGCAGCGATGGCGCGATACCGTACCTTTGTGGGTTCCATATAGTCTACAAAGTTGTCTACAGTAGTTCCGCTAGTTCTGCCAGTTGCCAACTTTCCTGAAGTTGGCGTAATGTTGCGGCAAAAAGCGTTCATGGCAGGTTTAACAATTACCTAAGCAGGCCCGCAAAGTTCCAGTTTGTTGTTGTTGCTTTGTAGCGTTTAGGTAACAGTATATTAAGTATTTTCGTTATATAGAGGCTTAATTAAGAATTTTGGGGCGAGTTTTTAGTGCGCTAATTTTGTTCTGAGATTAGTTTGCTTTTGGTTTATTTTGTTTGCTGTTTAATTTGGTCAGCGTTTCTAACAGACCTCTACTACCGATTATGATGGGGCCAAAGAAAAACTGTCACCTTGATGTCTGTCGTAACAGTTAGCAATGACCATTGACCATAACCTCTCAAAGGGAACGTATTTATTCGCTTCTTATAAAATTATTACATCAACAGAAACCCAAAAATGCGTACATACAGTAAAAACCTTTACTATTACGACAGCAAAATCATTCAACACTTTTTAAACCCAGTGACACACAACAAATAAATCCGAGCGGACAAACCGACATCATTTGATGTCCTATACTCCCGAACGCCGAATGTACCAAATATTCTCTGTTATTCAGTAGTACGGGCCTTGGATGACGTCTAACACATCACATATGGAACATTAGGCAAGGGCCATTAAAACTGTCCGAATATACTGTGTTTTCAATTACAGGAGGCCCGCGAGATATTTGACTCGCGTAGGGGTGTGCGGTGCGGTGGAAATTTTTGGGCGCCTGGCTTTTGTTTTTAGTTGTGATCTATAATAGTTGTGTAGTTATCAATATACTCCATATTGTTGTATGAAGAATTAAAACACTCCTTTTTTTTAAGCCGGTTAATAAAAATCCTTGATAGAAAAATACATCTATCATGTAATCTATACTATCTATACTAATTTTATAAAGCTTAAGAGTTTGTTTCCTTGTTTGAACGCGCTAATCTCAGGAACTACTGGTCCGATTTGAAAAATTATTTCAGTGTTAGATATCCCATTTATCGAGGAAGGCTATAGGCTACTTTTTATCCAGGCTCGCCGAGTAGTTCTCACGGGACGCGTTTGAAACCGCTGACAAAAGCTAGTAAATGATAAGAACACTTGAGCCGGAAATCCCCTCAAAACCTAAAATAAAATTCAAACAACTCGTGGCTAACAATATTATTTGGGTAAAGTCATCACCTTCCAAGCTATCAATATATAATCTGCCTAGCCTTTTCAATACAATAACACGTTATTTACCACGATATCCAGCTCTACTACAAAGTGCACGCTAAATTGACAGGGGCAGTACACTTTTCACGAAAAAATCCGTTATTTACCTATCTACTATTAAATTGAACACTAGGTTTTTACAAAAGAATACTTTTCTCTCACTATAGGCGTAGCCCTAGCGAGGCGAGGCGCCCGCGTGCCTTCCCGCCTCGACGGTGGTGAGGCAGCCACGCCATTCGACATCAGCTCGCACCTTACGTACACACCTTTTGTTCCTAGGGAAACTGATTGCGATTCCACGTACGTCCCTGAATGTCCCTGAAAGGTTGGGTTTTGAAACCATGTGAAGAAGCATCATTCTGCAACTAGTTTGATGTTTCATAGTTTGGAAAAACCTATTTGAAATTAAGACATTTCACTTTGACTTTTATTCGTCTCCTGTGGTGCAGTGTCTGAAATAATCGCATGGGTGATATTTTAGTACATAACTGAAGATATGTTTTCTTTATGAAAAGATTGCAACTATATTTTACGCCTTTTAGCGCCCAAACCAGTTGTAACTAAAAGCCATGCCATTCAAAAATTCTTTCCAATACACTGGCATCCCAACATTATTCTATTACCAGTTGCACAACAAAAAACACACCAAACGCTACCAAATCTTCATTACATTGTTGCTAAAAAAACTACAATTAAGTTTATGTTGTAACCTCTTTCGTATTTCACTCGAACAAACGTCTGACTTGTGGTATTCATTAGCTCCCTAATACGTGTTACTTTGTCCTAATCTTACCACAAAAGGCTAAACCCACAAGCCAAAATACACCTTACTACCTTAAACACAAAGTTCAGTATCAAACTTTCGTATATAATCATTTTAAGTCGATTTGACATGCCCCGGACTAAGTATTTCCCCGCATTGTTTCGTATTCAGCGTTATAAAAGGGAATTTGTTAATTTCCAAAATGTCTGAATAGTGGGCAAGTTTTCAACCCTTGAGGGAATTCGCTTTGAATTTAATATTAAGATTTAATTAGATGGTTTGTGTCGTACTGTTTTGATGTAATTGTTATATACTGCGATAATGTATTCAACTCTAGTTGAATATTAAAACTTATATTGAAAATTGCTTTAAAAGAAAGATACTGATTCAAAATATTTATTACATTTACATTTATTCAAAATGTTTCTTAGTCATACGGGAGCTGAAACATTTTTTAGGTGGTAAACTGATCGTCTGCAACTAAAGAATCTCATTAACAAATAATGTATTACTGGAAATCTCGTATCTACAACCAAGACTTCTTACAAAAGCATGAAGATCGCCAACGTCGATGCATTAACTAAATAATTAAAAAAGCTATATATGAAATATTTAATTTCCATCGATTTAGCTTAAAAACTGACGGAGTTTCATAGACACTGACCCCCCCTTTTTCACCCCCATTGAGGCAGAATTTCCAAAAATCCTTATTGCGTCATTCTTAATTTCTAACCAAATAGCCAAATATTAATTTTAATCGAATTAGCTTCAAAACTGACGGAGTTTCATACAAACTTACCCCCTCCTTTTTACCCCCTTAAAGAGCGAATTTCCAAAAAAAATATAGCCTATATGTTATTCTGATATATAAGCTATATGTCTGCCAAGTTTCATCTAAATCCGTCCAGTGGATCCTGAGATTAGCGTGTGCAAACAGACAAACAAACAAACATTCAAACATACAAACAGACAAAATTTTTTTTTCGAATTCTTACTCTTCTTTCAATTTCTAATAACCCTACATATTTTGTTTTGTAAAAATGTGAAATGTACAGACACGATTTTTTTACTGTTTTATTATATGTAGGTATAGATAGATAACATACGTAATTTTCAACACAAACACACCCAAAAATAATATTTATAAACGTTTGAAAGTTTGTAATAAAACAAACTGTTCGGTGTCCATTGACGCGTAAATTGGCGATCCCTAGAGGTCCATAAAACATTATGTAAATCAATAGGAACTACTATAACTAACCCCCCACCAAGACCCGAATTACGTAATTAATCACACGCACACAAACAAACGCCCTTCATGTAAGAGTGTGAGTGATTAGACGTTTCGTATACAAGATTCATTAATATGAAAGGGTTCTAAGATGCATGTTTGGTTATTAATGTTTTTTGGTATTGCTTGCTTGTTTTTTGGTTATTTGGTAAAAAATATTTATTATTAGGTACCTATAGTTGTCATATAACCGAAAAGTCTTTTTATGTCTTTGTTAATTTATGCGTTTCTTGAGTTTTTTTCTAAATAAACCTAACGGATGTAAAGGCAAATTCACAGATTGGAATAAGGTAACGAGGACAGGTTCAATATACCACAGTCCAATGATATAATTTTACAACAAGAACTAAAAAAAACATATAGTACATAGGTACATTTCCACAAACCCCATCAACATAACATCCCCATTCTTAACAAACAAACATATCTTCCCATCTAAACAGCACATCAAACGTTAATTGCTGAACCCAAAGCTATATGTATTTCGGTACTCATAGCCACTCGTAAAGGAACGTCTAAAGATAACGTGAAAGCGGGTCGCGAGTATACAGCTTTAGAGTATCCGCACACCGCAGACTTTAAGTCGGCCGACAGTTTGTTCTGGGTCATAAATCAGTATTTATTTATTAAATTCGCCAATAAATGTTTACACTAATGCAAACTTATAACTATTTACAACCAAAAGTAAAGTGCAACACTCACTTAAAGGTAAGCACCATATAAATATATTTGTAGTAATCTAACTAGACAAATTAACTAACGAACTTATTCTATTGTAATAAAAATAAATTAAATTAAAATTAACTACAGTATGAAGATGTATGGTAGTATGCACATTACAATAATGAGGTATTTTGCCGGATTAAAAACTGTGACTAGCTTGGCGATTTTCTTTGAAAAAACAATCCCTACCAATTACGGACCGACTGTGGACCGACTCTTTAGTCTGCAGTGTGCGGGACCACTTAATGAATCTGCAACTCACATTTAAGCAAGGGAAGTGCGTGCGGATGATCTTCGAGTAATCTAGGGGAGTGGGGAGTGGGGAAAGGGGGAATTTAGGGGAGGCCTGGGTAATATATGCAAAGATAGGGACGTGTTTGTGTTGTTTGCTTAGAAATGAGAGGGATTTTCTGGATCTTAAATATGTTTAATTTTGATATTTTGATGATTTATTTTGGAGTGTGATAAGTAACGTTTGACTGCAATTAAGTGTAATCGAAAACAGTTTATACTCATATTTAATCAGTGGTTTAGCACAGAAAATTCTTGCCTCTTTACTACCTATTCAGCTGTGCCAACAATACATTTCTTTTAAGGATAGGAAATCACCAGATGACACCGCTTGTTACAAAGACAGGCGACAGAAACTTTTTACTGAAAAAAAAGGCCTTCTCTGTTCCTTCTGGAGCGTTGCGTATACGAGGATCGAGGCCTCTCCTGAATGCTGCAACCTTGGCAGGATCTACAAGTACACTTGGCACCTATAACATAAAGAACCAGAGCAAAATATGGTCATACTTGGATTTTTATATTTAGATATCTATAAAAACCTTTCTGATGTGCTAGGTTATCAAAGCTATGACTCAGGTTGTTATTAGTGGACCTGAAAAAACATCATTTACATCATCCAAAGCACACTAAAAACTTAATTCCATCAACTTCTTCCGCCAATATTTTTCGTATTTTCGCATTCCAAACATGGCATCCCTTACGACCGTCGTAAGGGTGGCAAGGGTTGCCGGAGGGTGGCAACCCGCTAGATAAAACCGTGTTATTTGGCCCGAGGCTGGCAATTTCTTGAATAGTCCAGTGAAGTAGGGTGAGCGAATTCACTTGTCTTCCTCGGCCGAATTAATTTCGGCTTTACGAGGGCGCGTTGATTATGTAATTTGTTTTATCTATGTGTGTGTGGGTATATAAGTTCTTCGTTTTATTTGTATTTTCTCCTCGAAGGGTTAGGCAGAGTTGTAGATGTATTTTTAGCACTCGTATTTTGGGAGTTGATATTATTATTTCATGTAAAGTCTTATGAATAAAACTGACGATAAGATAGATAGATTTTTCCGTCATGCGTTTGTAACCACTTTTTTTTCGAAAATTATATACTTAAAGTACAGTTATCTAGTTTATTTGCTAGGTATATTATAGCTATACAATTTAGTATCAAAAACAATTATCTACGTAGTAGTAGTCTAGTATCAGTCTCCTCAGTTCAGCAGAAAGTCATGCAACCACCATCTTCATCTATTTATTTCTGATTATTTATTTTAATCCTTTTAAACCATTCCCAAGCACCTCAACTTCACAGAATAAAACCAAATTCTAGTCCAAATTTTTTTACACGACAAAAATTCTTATACCTGCCCCACTCAGCATAAATTCTATATTTTTGCTTCAGTATCAAACGTTATTTCCGTAGCATCAGCGAGATGCTGTTAACAGTTCAATGGAGTCGCAGAATCACTGAACTGGCGAGGGCATCTGAGATCAAAAGATCCAAACATAGGATTTTGCGCCTACAGTGTTAACCGCTTCGACTGCGATTGGTTTTGTTAGTCGATTGATATGTTTATGGTAGTTTTGAGGTGTTGGTAGCTAAGGTTAGCTACTACATACCTAAGTAACCTACCTACCTAGGTTTATGTAAAAATTGGCCAAGCGTCAGTCGGACTCGCACATGATGGTTTCTGTACAAGAAATCATATTTATTCCATGGGAACTCTTAAATTCTTATTCTATTAAGTTCTTTAGTAAGCTCTCTAGCTATCATGGTTCACGCGATGTAGTCTGGTGATAGATGGAGAGGCAGATGTCAGTTCCTTTTGGGTACGAAACCCTAAAATTACTGACTAGTAAGCTACTTTATTCTAGGTGCGCTAATAGCTCTATTGAAAAGGTAGCTCAAAATATATAAAAAAGTACTAATTAGGTAGATACTTTTTTGAAATAAATATTAAATTACTCTTTTCTTTTTTGATGTAAAACACTTAGGATTACAATACGTTACAACAAATTATATAACAAGACGCTACTTAGTACATAATTTAGCGTTTGTTGGACCATTAGGTTCTGCAGAACCCAGTTTGAAAAAATCCTTGCTATAGGTACCATATACCCTAACTACCACAAATGACAAAAACGAATCAGGTATAGGCCGAGTCTGTCTGCGGTGCATACTAATTGATTCCATATCGGCGCTGTCCTTTTGCATCATTTCCTCTCCGTTGAGATCCAATCATGTTTATCTAATGCAACAACTCGTTGGAACACGACACTGATTGCTTGTGTGATGAGTGAAGCTGGGTTTTTCTTCCTGGGATGGTTGTTGGAGAATTTTGTCTGTAAAATGTTAATAGATTTATTAATATTACGGCCAGTTGAAAAGGTACAGATAGAGTTTTAGATAGGTATGTAAGAGATAATGCAATCGAAATGTTTTTATTGTTTTTACCTTTCTATGGCATGATGTGTCAGATAGCTATGTAGAATTCTATCTGGAACATATGAAACTGTTGAAAACATATGGCCGTTAATGTTATCTACATTATATAAAGGTTGAAGAGTTTGTTTGAACGGGCTAATTTCAGGAATTACTGGACCGATTTGATAAATGATTTCAGAGGAATTTGGATTTCTTGGAAACGTGGATATAATATAGAATACCAATTTCTATTGATTCTTGGCATTGTCTCATTGATTCTTGGTCAGTTTTTGAGTAATTTTGCCGGTTTTTCTGTTCATTTTTAAGGGAAATTGCATAGATTAATCGCTGATCAATGATGAAAGTCAATCCCATAGAAACCATAGATCTACGTCTATAAAAATAGTAGGACTGAAAATGATTTCATCCAATAGCAAATCAGAATCAAGCAAATCTATAAAAGCGGCCATCATTACAAAATAGTGAAAACCAAAATAGCGGCCCCGCCTAAATATTATAAAACGCTGTAAAACTACACCAGGAGCCCCAACAAAGGGAAATTAACATTAAATTCAATAAAACATGTAGGTATGATAATTATAATCTGTTACGTTTCAGTTTTCGGGGTATTTAGAGCGTACATTACCCGTCAAATGATAGCCGGCACAAAGCTCCCTGCAAAACTACATAGCCCATTGAAGTCCGCTCGATATTTGATATGGCTGAATATTTTCCTTTTTGTTCCAGCTTTAGTTTTAACATATGCATGTATTATTTATTTTGTTCGCTGATGAGTGTAGCTGTCGGCTATTTACCTGTATATATTTATTTTAGGTAGAATATTTTCCTGTGTTTTGTGCGCTGCCAAAATATACGTGTTTTGATTTGGATTTTAATTAAACTAAATACCATGTTCAATACTTTGGTAGTTATAGCCTTTATTGGAATAGTGGAGTTTCAATTTACATTATACTAGTGTTAATCCGAGGCTTTGCTTGCATTTAAACCTAAAAAGAGGCAATGAGTCATTTTGCGCTTTGAGTGTAAACATATTTCATATTCAGAAATAATAACATGGAGTTTCATTACAAAACAAGAACAGTTTTCAATCAGTTAAATAATAAAAGACACACAAAAACATTATATTCTCTCTAAAAAGTAAGACACTTCGAGTAAGTAAATATCTAATTAGATAAAAGATTCATTTCACATCCATTCTCCAACCATACACTGAGCGATACTAAAATATATTCTATTATTAAAATTCAAAAAGTCCACACCAAATTCCTCCATAATAACATCTAAACCAAAAACCTAATGCATCATTAAACTAGCTAAAACAGACCGGATCAATACGAAGCAAAACTTAAATTTCGTCCCCCCAAGAAGGTTGGACTCCAAATTCGTATGTTAATACATCCCCACCGGGGGGCGGCTACCCCCTCGCCAGGGAACGGACCGAACTATTATAAAGGGTAGCACGAAAGTTAGATTAATGATGTTAGGAGCTGACCAGGGTACACCCGCAGGGGATGTGGATTTTGGTGTAGAGAGGATTTTTGGGTGTCTTGGGATATATTGTGTGCTAGCTTCTGACCACGGTTTTGAGGAATCTACATCCTAAACTTAGATTTTAAGGTGAAATGTATATATTTCACCTGGTTGCCGCGACCGAAGTCCTAAAGAAAGTGTAACCAGGCATACGTGTATTTTTAGACTACACAGGTACAGGAAAAATAAATTGCATAATTGAATTTTTGATACTGTGAATACTTTCCGACGGCTGCCAGATGAAACATTCTGTCGGCCGCAAATATCCGTATTGCGATGGAGATTGAATAATTTGGCTGAATATACAGTAGGTAAAGGTTAAAGAAACAAATTTAGACTAGATTGACTGAGAAAGAACCGATCCATATTCTTTCTCCGTAATCGAGTCGATTCTCAGTAAACACATAACATATTCATGAACAAACAGTTGTATTCTTAATAGGAATTTCGTGGGTTAGTTACTAGATGGACTTCATTTAACTTCTCCGTAATATAGCGTTTATATCAGAACTACATATGGGCTTTTTATCTAGGTACCGGAAGACGTTCCCTTGAGAAGCGGGTGAAACCGCTGGCCGAAGCTAGTCAGTTATAATTACAAATGAAACTCAATGCTTAAATGTGGCTCTTTCAAAAAACTTTCTTATACCAAAAAATCTTTCCTAAAAAGCCATCATTGCCTGTAGGTGTACCTCTCCTATCGAGTCCCGCGGTAAAGTGTGGACGATCTAACTTCGCCTTACACACACTAACCCACACACTCACACACACACCCTCACGCGGCACAGTAACGCCGCGGGCAGTAACGTTGAGTTCACATGGGATTAGATTCGTCACTACACACACAGTTTTTCATTACACACTGTGTCGCATAAATTGTATGCAAAAAGAGACGTCCTAGTTTGAAAATAGACACTGTGTTGTTCTGTGTGTCCTGTTGGGTTTACCACGAAATTTTGTGTGTACGAAATTAGAAATATTAGTAGGTTTTGTTTTTTTGAAACGATTTGTTTATTTTACATGGTCGTTATTTTGCATTTTTAGTTAATTTACTTGATCTTTAAGTTTCTTATATTTTAGTGTCATTAACAATCAATTTAGTATCAGTTAGCTATCACTAGGGCGAACATCAAAACAAACTTATCTAAAATTTTTATATTAAAACAAAAAATATTAAAATTCACCAAACTAAAAACTGAAAGCAACCCTTACAATCCTTATTAACAACGTACGAAATAACGAACATTAAACTAAAATATCTAATGTATCGCATACATACATAATTACTGTTAGACGCACACTAGCGCGCGCACACACACATGTACAACACGTCCTCAAGTGATCCGCCTTCACCACCACCATGATGTGAATTCAAGCAATCTGTTATAGGATACGCAAAATATTTAGATAGCAAACGATTTTTTATTTAATTAAAGCAAAATATAAAATACAACAATGTAATAAATACTTCGTAAAACGAAATATTATTAATATTTTTTTCATTTCAGTTTAAAATATTCTTTCAAATATTGGTGATTTTGATAGCAGTTTAATATAAAAGTAATATCTATAGTAATAAAAAAAAATCTCTTTAAATTTTTATAATCCATCTCGAATCTCGACCTCAAAAACTGACAAAATCCTGACCCTTTAAGAAACATCTCACAAAATCCCAAAAGATCACGAATCTATTAAAAACTAGTTCAATAAAAGATCAACGGTCAAGTCAAAGGGACACCGAGGTCGGCGTACGCGCATACGATATTGTGGGAACTCTGCCCTCATTATTATGCGTTTTGATCTCTGACCGACGATCTCACGGTGACCGGTCGAACCACCTATCTCCCTTACTTCAACAAAATTATTCTATTTTTATTCTAATGCATTTTATTAATTATGTGGAAATCTAACGATGTTTCTTTTGAATTTAGAAGTTTTTGAAGAAATTCCCACAGTAACGGTGTGAATTATTTAAATTTTTAAATTATAAGTTTTAGGGTTGAATTGCATATTTTAGGAATAGTTGTCGTTTGTGTTTCGTGTAGATAGGTCAAGCTTGTGAACTAAAAAATATTTTGTGTTGTGTTTTAGTTTATGTGATCGTGTACCACGGCATCGTCAACACTTTCTGCGAGCCAACTGGTCTTCCAGCAAGAATTAAATTACACATATTCTTGACAAAATTATAGGTGAGCTTTCATATATATATTTTTTAATTTCTAACATTAAATTCTAGCCCCAAATACAAGACGCGATTTGGCATCTATCACCCTACCATATACTGTAGAAGACCGCCGCCCACCCGCTCGCGAATTCGACCAAAACTACACTCACACCCCGATATATTTACGCTTTATCCGAAGTTGTCGCCTTGTATAACGGCAACTCCCCCGTCGTATTAGGTGCAGCCGGACCGTACGACATAAAAGCGGATTTTAGCCAAACCGGCCGTCATTCAAAGACGGTTTCGTACCGTTTTTGATGAAATTATGCTGTTTAGTTTGATGTCTTAAATTGGTATACTGTGGCTTTAGTTTTGTATGTTAGACGTTTTTATTTATGTTGGCGTTTTGAGGCCCGTTTGCCATCAACAAAACGCGGTTTTACACGCGTCCCGAGGGAACTAATTCCCGCATTTAGACAAATAGGAGATCATATTTTATTCAAACTATATAACTGCCAAGTTTTGTCAAAAACCCTTCAGTCCATACATTAGAACCTTTCGCATTAATAATGTTATTGCTAGGATGATGGGAAGTTGTTTTTGAATATTGTAACTTATCAACACAATTAACTTATAAATTCACACAAAACTTATTGCCACATTTTTTACTACATTCTTCACAACCCTTTGTAGAAATATGTGTGATCCTTTTGGTATATTTGTTACTTTTCAAACATTTTAATAATTCAGTACAACCCAAAGATTCTTCTCAAAAACCAGTTGCACCTGCAACCACAAATACAACCGCCTACTGCCGTATTTCTTTGTTCGCAATTAAATCGTTTAATGAACGTGTAGCGTCAGTCACAATCCACACTAATTTAGATTGCCGCGCGTACACCAGTACATGTCATGTCTATGCAAATCAGAAATTAATTTCGTTCATTTATTGCCTTATAAACAACAGAGAATTATTAGTCATTGTAAATGCGAAAGTTGCTGTCTTTTTGTTATTATTTGACGTAGTAGTTTTTTTTGTATTATCCGCTGAAGTATGTCAGACTCTTACTTAGTAAAACCTACCTATGTTCTATTGGAGTCCTTACTCTTAGGAGCAATACTATATTAGAATCTATCAGGGTGCCTAAACAAACTATTTTTTTCCGGTACCTTTTCATTCCTACTAGTAGCAACAACTAGTACTGTGTAACTACATAAATATATTTACACTAGCGGTTTTCCCGCGGTTTCACTCGCATCCCGTGGGAATTACTGCCCGTACCCGGATAAAATATAGCGTATGTCACTCGTGGATAATGTAGCTTTTAAATGGTGAAAGAATTTTTTAAATCGGTCCAGTAGTTTTTGAGCCTATTCATTACAACCAAACAAACACACAAAGTTTTCCTCTTTATAATATTAGTATAGATAAAGAATATTGATATACTTTCAAGTAAACCACTGCGTGATATTCAGTATAGATTCAACTATAGAGAACGATATATAAGGAAGTTTTAGACAAGAGCCATACAAATAGTGCTTTAATTCGACGTCACATAAAAACCTACTGTTATATAAAATGCCGAAAAAAAATATACCCATGTTTCGGTCAATTTCGGTTGATAATCGAATCGGTTTAGGGCGGTGCGAACCCGATTTTTCCGGGTTTGATCGGTAATTTATCCCAATTAGTGTAGGCAGAGCGACCGGTAAAAGAATTTTGTGGAAGTGTGACTTAACTTTGTTAGCCGATTAGCCTCCCCTGTGTCATTTGATTTATGTCATCCGTATGTTTTATTCGAATAGACGGGTGTTATGTGAATTTCGGGTTAGGATTTAGAGTACAAGTGTATAAGTTATAACTATAGTTTACATATTTAAAACAAAAAGTTTAGTAAATAGACGTAACCATAGTTTTTCAATTAAAAATAGGTATTAGTTTTTTTACTGCTACAAAAAATGTATAAGTATGCATTTATAAGTAACTAATATGGTAACGTGAGATTATTTAGCTACACTATTTTTAATGGTAACCTATCAAAGGCAAGAAAACAATATCTACATTTCTAACAAAATAAACATAAAAAAACAAGACACTATCAATTCTTCCAACTTCAAAACACAAAACATGAAACAATAGACAGTAACGCTTGCTATTTGTTTAAACATAACATTTTAATTGCTGCTCTATTTACTTAAACACATCTGTGCAAATACACACATAGACACACAAATATGTATATATATACGTATGTAATCAAGTGTATTTATTCCATTAATATCACAACGAATAATGTTCTAAAAGTTCGGTGCAATTAAAAGCCACTCGAGGCTCGTAAATCTGTTTATATCTGGCAGTCAAAGTTATCGTTAAAAACTTATACTTTGCTGTTAGTTATTGTTTATAGCTAATATTTTAATTATCTCGCTGTTATTTTAGTTATGTGTCGTTTGGGAGTACGGTTAATGTGGCTTTTAGTGTGTGAAGATACTGTTTGGAGATCCAGTTGGGTTTTTACAGAACGATGGGCGAGACTATGTGAGATGAGAGGGGTATGTTAATCTGAGAAATTGGTACTGCTAATAATAAATGAATGGTTCATAAAATTTTCCTTGGGTACATTTATAAAGTGTATACAGGGATAATTGTCGGTTTAGTGTGACCATTTCATCAAAGTTGTCTCAAAATGCTTCAGCGTGTTGGCTTCGGCCTCACGTTCGCCTTCCAAAAATCCGGGACTCAAGTCCCGTTGTCTGGTTCGAGGCATAGAAATGAATGGGTCATAAAATGATCGTATCGTATTGGAAAAAAATAATTAATTTGTTTCTTTTTGTGTGCACATACATTTTCAATCATGAGTCTCTTGATGGTCAATCTTGGTATGGTGATAGCAAAAATAACTGTAAGCTATGTTACTGTATGTATGTTGGTAATAACCCTTCTTGGAAGACGGGTAAAAATTAAATTGAAGCCCTACGGAAAATGCTGAAAAAAGTTTTCAATTTTTTTCAAAATAATATTGCAGATCCTCATTCTTACCCCAAAGTTTTATTTATGCCTATCGTTTATGTTTTTCAGATGTTGAGAGCCAGAGCCTGTGCAGCAATAAATGAATCCATGTGACTGATCTACATAGCTGTTACATTATTAAACAGCATAAAGTAACGATATGTGAGTACTAAAATTATCATTAAACAATTGAAGCATGAAACAAGAATTTGCGAATACATGATTCTAAAAATGAAATGCTGCCGTGTTCATGTGTCGCGGCTAAAAATATAAAAAAAAAATGTAGATATTGATGATTGAGTTTTATTGATGTCTTTCAGTCGAATCTAAACTTTCAGATTTGTGTAAACGAAGTTTGTGAATTTAAGTATTTTGATGGACAGGTTTTTTTGCAAGATCATTTAATTTAGAACTCGCTGCGAAAATTAATAAAGCTGGACAACGCTAAAAAAATAACATAAAACTATAAATACAACATGAATTATTTAAAAGCCGTTTTCATTAATTGAATTAAAAAATCCAAAAAGGCTTTAAACGTTCTGTTACTAACAAAACATCTTTTATTGGTCCAAATCTAACCGTGAGTGTAAAAATGTGTACTACCTAACTAGTTTGCAACGGAAAATATTTTCCTAGTAGAATCGGTTAACTTAAAAGCGTATAGACATAGACATGGTGTTACGATTGGTTATTTTTATAAGAGGAACTGCACACTACAAACTTTTAGTTGGCTCACAGTTTGATCGGGATGATATACTTAAAGCTAAAGAGTTTGTTTGTTTTTTGGATCACTTGAACGCGCTAATCTCAGCGGCAGTCGTTGAGATTAGCGGTCCGATTTGAAAAATATTTCAATGTTAGTTAGCCTATTTATCGAGGAAGGCTATAGGCTACTTTTTATCTGCAGTTCCCACGGGACGCGGGTGATACCGCTGGCGGAAGTTAGTCAGTATATAAATAAATGGCAGTGCGTAAATTACAACGATCTGGTAACGAATCGGTATCAGATCGACTAAAAAAAATTGCCCTCCATCTGGCCAACTATAAACTATAGGTAAAAGTCTGAAATCATCAACCCACAATGAGCAAGCGTGGTGATTAACGCTCAATCGTTCTCTGTCTGAGAGGGGCCGCAGCCCAGCAGTGGGACGATTGAAAGACTGATGATAATGATGACCTGGCCAACTGTCGGCCGACTATTTAGTTTGCAGTGTGTGGAGCGTTTAGTGTGCTCGAAGCCTGTTCAAACTAAAATGGTTCTGTTGTTTATTTTCAGAAAGTATTGCTGTCTGCGCGATGTCCGTGCTGAAACTTGAACAAGGTATGTTTAGATGATTTTAAAAAAGAACTAATATATTTCTATTCTGTTTCTGGTATTCTAGTACATGTTGACAGCGTGTAGGCTGGTCTTTTAAAGTTATTTTTGTTGTTTTTGCATTGTTAGGGCTATTGGTTTTGTTAGAATCTGTTGTGTTTTAGAAGTGCTGGACAACACTCATTTATTGAAATTGTAATATACGAAGAAGTGTCTAAAGTATCTACTTACAGTTTAATTTGGTAGAAAAATTGGTTAATAAACTATTACTTTAGACTATTGATAATTCATTTCTATCTAGCTTATAGGTCTATAGCTTTGCTCGATAAATGGGCTATCTACCACTGAAAATATTTTTCAAATCGGTTAAGTAGTTCCTGAAATTAGTCCGATGAAGTATGTGATAAAAATTATAATTAAACTTGAAACTTATATATTTTCAGGTGGAGAACCTGAAGATGGTGAAGAAGCTGATGTGGTGGAAGTCGTCTCCATCTAGAAGTCTTGTAAGCATTACTGCTTCGCCTTATTACGGCTTGGCTATGCTTCTGCTTACCTGCTTCGGAGTTAGGGGCAATGATATCGCAGATTTTGTAATTACAGATAGAATAGATAAGGAGTAGGGTTATTAGATAACTAGTTTTTTCCGGCGCTTTCGGGACCAATTCGGTTCGGGGTACAATTTTGTACCCAGAAAAATATAGCCTGTGTTACTCAATTTTTGAAATCGGTCTAGTACCTTTTGAGACAATTCGTCATTTTAGTATAGATACAGATGTATATTTTATATAACCAGCGGGTTTTAATCGCGATAAAATTGTAAAGGCTTACGATACCGGGAGAAAAAAGGTATCGTAAATATGTGTACAAGTCACGAAAGTTTAAAAACATTGATACAGATATACTTAGTTAGTTTTTTTTTTATTAGGCTATAAATCAAACAATATGTAGTTTGTTATAATTTTTAGAAGGATTCTGAATTATTTATGGTTATTCATAAAGATAGATTGTTAGTTTATTGATTGTTCTAAGTAGATATTTATCTTTGAAATAAAACAGTGGCAAGATTGGGTTTCATAAACGTGCAGAAATGCAGAAATAGACGTATGTTTTTTATTAATGCCGACATAAGTGCTTCAGTAGTTTAATTTTATTATTTATTGACATATAAATTATATTCATATACACAATTACTTAAATATATAAAATATTACTAAATAAGTTTTTATTTTCATTAAAAAGACATTTACCTACTCAAAGTAGGCTGAAAATCAGCACTTTTTAAAGGTCTATTTTACAAAAACATTTGCTTATATTGGCACGTACATGGCATATAAGGTGATGGTTGTAAATAAATTAATGCTTTAAATAAACAATACATACAATAAAAATTAAGTTGTTTTATTATCCTGAAACGCTATAAGCTTCTATGAATAGCAATCAAAGCTTGCTTACAGTTTGTGCGATTAAAGTTAAATATTACTACTGTTTAAATATCATACGTGTTATTATGCTTTCAAATTTTACAATACAATTATGTTATTCTTCATATGTATACCTTAGTAGTCAAGTCCAAACCTTTTTCTGGGAAATCATCAAATGACCCCTCTCGCTGGGTGCAGCGTGATGGAGTGTCAGACTTTTACTGACTAAAACCATACTTAGTACTTACATTAGTTTTCGAAACTGACACAGCTTGCTTGTCTTTTACTAGCTTCTGCCAGCGATTTCACCCGCGTCCCGTGGGAACTACTCGGCAGNCTGCAGTTCCCACGGGACGCGGGTGATACCGCTGGCGGAAGTTAGTCAGTATATAAATAAATGGCAGTGCGTAAATTACAACGATCTGGTAACGAATCGGTATCAGATCGACTAAAAAAAATTGCCCTCCATCTGGCCAACTATAAACTATAGGTAAAAGTCTGAAATCATCAACCCACAATGAGCAAGCGTGGTGATTAACGCTCAATCGTTCTCTGTCTGAGAGGGGCCGCAGCCCAGCAGTGGGACGATTGAAAGACTGATGATAATGATGACCTGGCCAACTGTCGGCCGACTATTTAGTTTGCAGTGTGTGGAGCGTTTAGTGTGCTCGAAGCCTGTTCAAACTAAAATGGTTCTGTTGTTTATTTTCAGAAAGTATTGCTGTCTGCGCGATGTCCGTGCTGAAACTTGAACAAGGTATGTTTAGATGATTTTAAAAAAGAACTAATATATTTCTATTCTGTTTCTGGTATTCTAGTACATGTTGACAGCGTGTAGGCTGGTCTTTTAAAGTTATTTTTGTTGTTTTTGCATTGTTAGGGCTATTGGTTTTGTTAGAATCTGTTGTGTTTTAGAAGTGCTGGACAACACTCATTTATTGAAATTGTAATATACGAAGAAGTGTCTAAAGTATCTACTTACAGTTTAATTTGGTAGAAAAATTGGTTAATAAACTATTACTTTAGACTATTGATAATTCATTTCTATCTAGCTTATAGGTCTATAGCTTTGCTCGATAAATGGGCTATCTACCACTGAAAATATTTTTCAAATCGGTTAAGTAGTTCCTGAAATTAGTCCGATGAAGTATGTGATAAAAATTATAATTAAACTTGAAACTTATATATTTTCAGGTGGAGAACCTGAAGATGGTGAAGAAGCTGATGTGGTGGAAGTCGTCTCCATCTAGAAGTCTTGTAAGCATTACTGCTTCGCCTTATTACGGCTTGGCTATGCTTCTGCTTACCTGCTTCGGAGTTAGGGGCAATGATATCGCAGATTTTGTAATTACAGATAGAATAGATAAGGAGTAGGGTTATTAGATAACTAGTTTTTTCCGGCGCTTTCGGGACCAATTCGGTTCGGGGTACAATTTTGTACCCAGAAAAATATAGCCTGTGTTACTCAATTTTTGAAATCGGTCTAGTACCTTTTGAGACAATTCGTCATTTTAGTATAGATACAGATGTATATTTTATATAACCAGCGGGTTTTAATCGCGATAAAATTGTAAAGGCTTACGATACCGGGAGAAAAAAGGTATCGTAAATATGTGTACAAGTCACGAAAGTTTAAAAACATTGATACAGATATACTTAGTTAGTTTTTTTTTTATTAGGCTATAAATCAAACAATATGTAGTTTGTTATAATTTTTAGAAGGATTCTGAATTATTTATGGTTATTCATAAAGATAGATTGTTAGTTTATTGATTGTTCTAAGTAGATATTTATCTTTGAAATAAAACAGTGGCAAGATTGGGTTTCATAAACGTGCAGAAATGCAGAAATAGACGTATGTTTTTTATTAATGCCGACATAAGTGCTTCAGTAGTTTAATTTTATTATTTATTGACATATAAATTATATTCATATACACAATTACTTAAATATATAAAATATTACTAAATAAGTTTTTATTTTCATTAAAAAGACATTTACCTACTCAAAGTAGGCTGAAAATCAGCACTTTTTAAAGGTCTATTTTACAAAAACATTTGCTTATA
Organism: Heliothis virescens; assembly: GCA_002382865.2. Taxonomy (NCBI): domain Eukaryota; kingdom Metazoa; phylum Arthropoda; class Insecta; order Lepidoptera; family Noctuidae; genus Heliothis; species Heliothis virescens. Next base: position 3,807,966 of record NWSH02000329.1, on the reverse strand, counting down.
TTGGCACGTACATGGCATATAAGGTGATGGTTGTAAATAAATTAATGCTTTAAATAAACAATACATACAATAAAAATTAAGTTGTTTTATTATCCTGAAACGCTATAAGCTTCTATGAATAGCAATCAAAGCTTGCTTACAGTTTGTGCGATTAAAGTTAAATATTACTACTGTTTAAATATCATACGTGTTATTATGCTTTCAAATTTTACAATACAATTATGTTATTCTTCATATGTATACCTTAGTAGTCAAGTCCAAACCTTTTTCTGGGAAATCATCAAATGACCCCTCTCGCTGGGTGCAGCGTGATGGAGTGTCAGACTTTTACTGACTAAAACCATACTTAGTACTTACATTAGTTTTCGAAACTGACACAGCTTGCTTGTCTTTTACTAGCTTCTGCCAGCGATTTCACCCGCGTCCCGTGGGAACTACTCGGCAGACCCGGATAAAAAGTAGCCTAAAGCCTTCCTCGATAAATGGGCTATCTAACACTGAAAGAATTTTTCAAATCGGACCAGTAGTTCCTGAGATTAGCGCGTTCAAACAAACAAACAAACTCTTCAGCTTTATAATATTAGTATAGATGACTGAAAAGTAGTGAAAGACAAAAAAACATATAATTTTGCCGATTCCAATATAATATTATGCTAAGGCTTATCATTCTTTGCTTAAGAAGCCAAAATTGTGAAAGACATTCATAGAATAAAAAAAATAGTGTATAATTCATCAAGTTGTAGGTATCCAAGTTTATTACCTGATTTATCTAAGTAAAAATCTACCGACGGCTCCAGTTAACGTTTTGTTTTATCTTTTAACTGTATTTTATTGGCATTAGACAATTTTACTTTACCATATCGCCTGCCGATAATGCCACACCTATACCGATACTAACATGAACCAATTGGACTTCTGAGTAGGATATAAAGAATACGCAACACTTGTCCTAATAAACAATAATAATGTGCTACATTAACAAACCATGGATAACCCCATTTTCCCAGTACACCATAAGAAATTCTGTTCTTATTCAATGGCCAATACATTGTATTTATTCGAGATAGAATACCAATCATCATCTCATTTCCCCTAAAAGAAAACCAACACTTTCCTACTTAAAAATAGACATTCCCAGTTTAATAAATTCTCATCTCAACCCCTACAGTGCCAGACATCGGTCGCCAAAAATCAAAAGTAACCCGTCGTACGAAGCTTTGCGTGTTAAACCGCTCGACAAAAGCGCCACCGAGTAAATTTTTTCATAACTAAATGGCGAGCGGGAAAAAATAGCGCTCGTAACGGCATCTCTTAGCGGACGGGGGAATTTTTCCAGACTTCGGTCATAACACCCGGCCACGTGCATTTGTTTTGGTTGGGTTTTTTTCTCAAAAAAAGAGCATACATAAAGCTCACCTCGGCCGCCTCGTAGGTGCGCAAAGCAAAATGGTCGTCATTTTTTTCTTCTCTTTTCAGCCATCTGTCCGTCCTTTTCGGTCAAAAATGCGATCGTTATTTCTGTTCCGGTGCGGGTGTGTGCGTCTAGCGGCCGGCGTGCTAAATATACGCCACGTTCGAACAGAGCGAATTGAGACTGTACTGTGACGTGATAGAGTGGAAATTTGTAGTGTAACAAAATCGTCTTACGTCTAATGTTTGACGGAGAAAAAATAGAAATATAGGAGGCACGGCGTGTACGATAAAGAGAGCCGGAGTCGTTAACGATTCTGCGCCGGGAAGTTGCGCAGATTGCGTTTTTGGTGCTTTTTTTGGGGGCAGCACCTCACACCAGCGGGAGTTTTTTATGGCTGTCTTTTTCTAGCACGCAGTCTCACTCGCATCGCGGCGCGCTGTGCGTGTGTGCGGGGGGCAAGCACCTAGTGCTAGATTTTTGCGTGCAAACTTCCTAGATAGGTGATCGGTGGGTAGGCACATAGCGCGGTATATAATGAGATGTCACCGCTATGTACATAGTAAATAGAGCTGTGGAACAAAGCGTATGTACGTTGACGCTGATTAATCGTGGTCTTTCATAATTCCGCGCGCCAACCTACCGACTGTTAATTGCCTATTCAGATGAATATGAAAAGTATGCCTAGTTTTTGGAACAAAGACTAGATATTAGCCTTTTGATGACTATTTTTGCTGAATGCCTTGCCTTTTTTTCTAGTACTTATTTTCAGACTCTAATATACTAACTACATGCTAATTAGATATCTAATCTAATGGTATTCAATCGATGGGGTGATGGCGAACTAGCGACGTTCATGTCGACAATGGTAGCTGCATTACTTATTCACAGCAAACAGTTGTCTATTTGTGCCCTTACTGGCCGGCCTTAATGAATTAATTGTTATTGTATTGGCGGGAAGCTTATTGCCATGGCAACGCGTGCCACGATGTATTTTTTTTTAAGAATTACTCGTTGGCGTTCGGATATCTTTACGGGATTTTAAATCCGTCTGTAACTTTTTAATTTTTTCTTAATCTAAGGACTACTTTCTTCTTTTCTTTTTAATCCAATTATTGCTCTATGCAATAATTACACAGGTCTGCATGTAAAAAACTGCATAGGGTTTTTATATATTTTCTTATAGATTTTCACGTGGTAAAACTGAAAAAAATACAAAAAAAAATCCATCACGTCATAATTTTTTTTTTGCTATACTTAAGTTTTTGTTCATGGTTAGCGTTACTTATACGAAAGGCTAAATACATTTATTAGTGGTAAGGTTGAGCATGATGTTTTGACTTGTTATCTAGAGTACTAAGAATAAATATACTCGTAAACAACTTGCTTTTGAATTAGAACATGTTTCAACAAGCTTCATTCAGTACCTCGCTCTAAGTTGATTTAATACTATCAGTACACATTAAGCATTCGAACGTTACTGGCTATCTTATTATATTGTATTTTTCTGTCATTATTTCTGGGACATGGCTCACAGAAATTGTATTATTTCTCTTATTATTATTATTATATTATTGTACTAGCTTCTGCCAGCGACTTCGTTCGCGGATCATGTCGCTTATACCAGCGACGGCGGGTCGTCATAATCAAAGATCTTTTCCCTCACTGCTCTGCTCCCATTGATTGTAGCGTGATGAAAAGTATACTATAACCTGCTCAGGAGTATGAATAATAATTGTACCAAGTTTGGTTAAAATCCGTCAAGTAGTTTTTGTTTCTATAACGGTTATACAGATAGACAGACAGACAGACAGACAGATAGTCAAACAGACAGACAGACAGACGGACAGACACAGACAAAATTTCTACTGATTGCATTTTTGGCATCAGTGTCGATCCCTAATCACCCCCTGATAGTTATTTTGGAAATATATTTCATGTACAGAATTGACCTCTCTACAAATTTATTATAAGTAATAGATTATTTCTAAATTTTGTTTTGATTTTGCAAAATAACTATACGTGATGGGATATTCTGATAGTCATTTTTAGAATCTGTGACCTTTAAAATATATAATTCAGTAAAAATATCCCATGCAGCAAAAAAAAAAATTTTTTTTGCAGACCTGTGTAATGGATTGGAACCCTTCGCGCGCGAGTCCGACTCGCACTTGGCCGGTTTTTATATTTTGTATGTGTCTTACTAATTTGCGCCTATAACCAAATCGTCCATGTATAAAATCGACACTATCAAATCCAATACTGTTAGATTTCGACATCGTTAAGCTGTTCTATGAGGTAGAAAAGTCCGTAAACTTGAGAAGATTAGTCAGAAGGTTTTCAAATGGTGTAATAATGGCCAAGAAGGTCTAAGCTTGAATGTCGAATTTTGGGTAAATTTCCAAAAAATCCAAAAATTGGCAATATCTCGGAAACCACTGAACTTTGCTCAGAGGTAAGAGTGGCTTAATTTGTTGCTCTTGGACCCTTCTATTACCTCCTTCCGGATATACGTCGAATTACAAGTAACCCTGTAATTCCTGGGAACCTTTCAGCGCTCTATAACTAATTCCTACATCAAGATCACAACATAAAAGAGACGGTTTCTTAAACTCTTGATATAAATATTAATAAGTTGCGGCCATTCTCTCGCTCGCTACTGTTTCTTTATAATAACACAGGTCTGCATGTAAAAAACTGCATAGGGTTTTTATATATTTTCTTATAGATTTTCACGTGGCAAAACTGAAAAAAATACAAAAAAAAATCCATCACGTCATAATTTTTTTTTTTGCTATACTTAAGTTTTTGTTCATGGTTAGCGTTACTAATACGAAAGGCTAAATACATTTATTAGTGGTAAGGTTGAGCATGATGTTTTGACTTGTTATCTAGAGTACTAAGAATAAATATACTCGTAAACAACTTGCTTTTGAATTAGAACATGTTTCAACAAGCTTCATTCAGTACCTCGCTCTAAGTTGATTTAATACTATCAGTACACATTAAGCATTCGAACGTTACTGGCTATCTTATTATATTGTATTTTTCTGTCATTATTTCTGGGACATGGCTCACAGAAGTTGTATTATTTCTCTTATTATTATTATTATATTATTGTACTAGCTTCTGCCAGCGACTTCGTTCGCGGATCATGTCGCTTATACCAGCGACGACGGGTCGTCATAATCAAAGATCTTTTCCCTCACTGCTCTGCTCCCATTGATTGTAGCGTGATGAAAAGTATACTATAACCTGCTCAGGAGTATGAATAATAATTGTACCAAGTTTGGTTAAAATCCGTCAAGTAGGTAGTTTTTGTTTCTATAACGGTTATACAGATAGACAGACAGATAGTCAAACAGACAGACAGACAGACGGACAGACACAGACAAAATTTCTACTGATTGCATTTTTGGCATCAGTGTCGATCCCTAATCACCCCCTGATAGTTATTTTGGTAATATATTTCATGTACAGAATTGACCTCTCTACAAATTTAGTATACCTAAGTAATAGATTATTTCTAAATTTTGTTTTGATTTTGCAAAATAACTATACGTGATGGGATATTCTGATAGTCATTTTTAGAATCTGTGACCTTTAAAATATATAATTCAGTAAAAATATCCCATGCAGCAAAAAAAAAAAATTTTTTTGCAGACCTGTGTTATTGCCTGGATAATTGGTTGACGGGGTCATATAGACAATTGCTCAAATATTGTATTACCAGGGCAACTAATTGAGAGGGCTCAAATAAACAATTGCTATATTTAAAACTCTGGTACTTACATACTTCACTCAACCTTAACATAGTTGTTAAAAGTCTAGACAGCAAATTCTAAACATGAATCTGTTGATAGCAGAAACTGGAATAAATCATACAAAAATAATGGTTTTATACTATGTCATCATGCAATAGGCCCTAAGTCTATTAGCATTGGGGAAGTCATCGTAGATTTGCATGTAACTTTACAAATAAGAAACGAACAAACAAAAATTACATAAACATACATACATTTTGAAAACAAAGTTCGCGCCAATTATCTTTGCATTTCAAAACCATTTGACGCCTCACGCAAGTGGAGAAGTGTCTTTTTGTGACTACTGAGAAGTCAATAGTAGCCATCTTTACATAAGCAAAGCTTCCCTACAAGATCTGTAGGGACTAACAAATGTGCAAGAAGTCAAAATAACTATTTTCAGAAATGTAAACTTTTAAAATAAATCGCTTTATCGCTTTAAAATAGGTGGTAATACCACCTATTTAAAAAAAAGCTTATCTAGTTTGGTCAATTTTCTCGCTGACTGGCCAGAGCATGCTTCAGATAGAGAAGAATGGAAGACTTTGGGGGAGGCCTTTGCCCAGCAGTGGGATAACACAGGCTAATAAAAAAAAACTAATTTATTTTTAAGTGATATTTTTCCTGGAAGAGTTTTTGATATCAGCACATTACAAACATAAATGACAAAATTCTATACTGAAAAAGCCAAGCTATAGAACATATATTTTTAGAGTAAAAATAGCGAATAATATAGGAAATTAGCTCGTAGTTAAGTGACGGTTGCACAGATCGATTAATCAGATTTTTAGCAACGCTTAACGCGGTCGATATGTGGATGGGTATAACCATCTATGTCATGACGAGTTCCTTCATGTTGCGGAGAGCATGTTAAATTGGAGGGTCCCGGTTGTCATTTGTACATCTTTGGCAGTCGTTACCGATAGTCAGAAGTCAGAAAATCTCTGAGAACCAGTCTTACCGAGAGGTATTGAGTTGCCCAGTTTGAGGAAGCCAGATAGTCAGTCGCTCCTTGTTGAACATTGGTACGCAGTTGTATCCGATTATGCTGGAAGCCGCTAATACAGTTGGGAAAATGCTAGAGGGACGATGATGAAGATCTTTTTAGGGTTCCGTACCCAAAGGGTAAAACGGGACCCTATTACTAAGACTTCGTTGTCTGTCTGTCTTTCTGTTTGTCTGCCTGTCTATCTGGATGTCTGTCTGTCTGTCTCCACGCTGTATCTCACTAACCGTGATAGCTAGAAATTTTCACAAATGATGTATTTCTAAAAATGAAAAAAAAAATCTAATAAGGGGGATGGGTACAGAACCCTTCATGCGCGCGTCCAACTCGCACTTGGCCGGTTTTTTGTTGTTGTGAAGAAAAGATTCCTAAGTATATTTTTGACATTATATTAGGGTGGTATTAAACTTTACAAATATTTTTCAAAATTAATTATAGGGGACAAACAAACAAACATCTTTTAAGGTAGGTAGGTATGTTGTCTTTTAGGTAGGTAAATATAAGTACAAAATTAATTAAAATAAATGTTTTTTAATTAGTAGAGATTTACTCCATTTTGTTCTATCGTCCATTGTATGTCAGTCAGATTATGACATGAAAAGAGCCTAATGATTACGCGTTTGCCAATGTTTTCGAGTGAGCGATTGCTATTCCATTAGTAGAACCACGATAGCTAATTAATACAATTATTTTATAATTGATTGAATGTTATTTTGCTGGTTTTAAAAGCATTATGAGCTACTAATTGGAATTTGTTTGCAATTATAAATTTGTTAACTATTTGTTTTGTCACATTCCAAAATTTGATATTTTATTTCAATTGCACGTGTTTATGTTTATTTCAAAATAACATAACATATAAATAGCATTTCTGATATAAGTTGTTGTTTTACAAAAACGCTACGGCGTAGCGTCTACATAAGCGCCATCTGTACAAGCTTAGAAGAACTAACCTAAGTTGATGCCAGTACCAAGAAAACTTTTTATGAGTTAAAAATAATACGAAATGCATTGAAATAAAAATATTCTTTGTGTCAATTTTCACGTGAGTTGATTCGAAATATTAATTAGAGAATAACTGCACGAGTGTTGTTGTTGAAAAAAACGCCATCTATCGTGGAGTAGCCGAGTTTCATACAAAGCAAGAGAACGCACGTCAAACACCGCGTGCAACGTAGCCTTGAGTAGGGTGAGTATCTGTTTTAAGATATGCGCACAGTTTCATTTTGTAAATAACTTGAATAAATTATAAGCTTTCGGTGGTAATTCTTTTTATGTAAAATATTCCTGATTAACTTCAATAAATTATAAACCTTTTTATTTTTTTTAGAGTAAAAAAACTAAAAATATATATTTTTAAGTATACGTTTTTTACTCTTAGCACATAAAGTAGGCAAAAATAGGCGGTTTGGTTAAAAAAACGTAAAACATGTATATTGTGGGTTACAACAACTTACGTGGGAGGTATCGATTTGTTATGTAAAATATTTCTAACTAGTGTCTTGTATTCATTTTTTGAAACTAAAAAAAAGACAATTTGTTAGGATCGAACCTACACATAAGAAGGTGCGTATTGGATATGGACTACCAATGCGGAGATGTGCGTCAAAAGATATCTGCGGAGCTGCATTTTGACGTTTTTAAATTTATTTGTGATTATATAATTAAGTGTTCTAGTATGAATAAATTATGGACGGATGATAGATATATTTATGTAATAACGCCCAGTAAATTTTTCGGCCACACCGCTATTCTCGACGGAGATCAGATAGCTGCGCAGAACAGATTACATTATAGGGAGGCGTAGGAGTTTAATATAATCAACTGCCAGACTATGGGCTTTTTTGTGAAAGTAATTTCTTTCTTTATTTAAGTTTATTGTTGATTCAGCCCGATCTGGGAATCTCTCCCAAGACTTTTTCTTTTAAACGAATAATTATTAATTAAGAGGCATATATAATTACTACTCTTGTCACTATTGCCTATTTATTTCTTACTAGCTTCCGCCAGCGGTTTCACCCGCGTCCCGTGGGAACTACTCGGCGCACCTGGATATAAAGTAACCTATAGCCTTCCTCGATAAATGGGCTATCTAACACTGAAAGAATTTTTCAAATCGAACCAGTAGGTCCTGAGATTAGCGCGTTCAATCAAACAAACAAAGTTTTCAGCTTTATAATATTAGTATAGATGAACATTAAACCAAAGGGATGATGAGTCAAGTTTATGCTGTTGTTTGACAATTTTGTCTTATGGTGTGCCTGCGTTAAGATGTGATTAAAACTATTTATTTCTTCCACGAAACACACTTGCCTATTCCTAGTCTCGATTGTTAGTTAAACACAGATCGATAAATTAATAGCTAGATCATAATAACGTACAGACGACAGCACAAGTTACCACAATCTGTCAAATTTCTGCAATAGATTTTCAATCTTATCACAACAGAGGTAGGTTAAAGCTTGACTGGTAAAATTTGACAGATTCGGGTATCGTGACCTGCTGTTGTCTGTACCTACTAGGTGTAAGATCGAGTTAAATAATCTAGCTCTCAAATACGAGTGTGGAGGTTCGATTCCAGACCAGGCAAGTACAAATGTCACTTTTGCATGTAACAGTTCTATGAACCTATTTATTTTCTTAGTATGAGGACACCGATGATTGATAAAAAGGAAGAGGAAAACATTATGAGGTCTAAACATTAAAATTAGGAAACAATAGCATGATAATTAACGTTAACTACTTCGCAGTACAACAATCAGTCTGAGTCAAAAGATCTCGACAATAACTTATCCTTTATATCATTCACTAGCTTCTGCCAGCGGTTTCACCCGCGTCCCGTGTAAAAGTAGCTTAAAGCCTTCCTCGATAAATGAGCTATCTAACACTGAAATATTTTTTTAAATCGGACCAAGAGTTCCAGAGATTAGCGCGTTCAAATAAACAAACAAACAAACTCTTCAGCTTCATAATATTAGTATATATTGTAGCTCCTCGCAACACCTCCCGATTGTTTCCTCTCATAAGGGGACAGACACATCGCAAATATATGGCATTCCCTTCATTTGAGTAAACCAAACAATTATACATGATTTCCATTCGCCTGTCAAAAAGGTTTTCCAACAACATGCGCTGTTCCATCAAATGAAACCAGTATTAGAATGAAACAAACACATATCGAGGCTTACCATCCCCGATTATCATTCACACGCAATTAAAAAGTCATTAACGTGAATAATTAAAACAGTGTTCTATTTAATCCGGAAAACTACAAAATAGTTACATCAGTAAATAATTCATTTTCCCTCACCCTACTTTTATAATTTTATATAAACGCTCAAACCAATCACGAAATATATTTACGAATAAATTAAATATTGTGTACATTAATTATTTATAAAATAGTACCACGGTGTACCCCCTTTGTCCGCGAATAGAGACACCCTATTGCTAGTAATAGATGAGGGTGTCTATTTGTGCTTTCAATCGAAAATCGACCTTAAATTTAGAGTGTTACGACTGTTTTTACTATGTGTGTAGTTTTATTATATACTTTTATTCGGGCTTATGTATAATCCCGTGCCTATTTTATGTATGCCGAGGGCATACTGAAAATTGTTTATAAAATTTTAGAGGAATTATATTATGAAGGTAGAACTAAAAATAACATGTCATGTCGGTGGAAAATGAAAATGAATATGCCGTGAGCATTTTCGGTTTTTTGGGAATATATCGATAGGAAATTGTGGTTTGTGTAAATCAAATACTGGATTATGGTAGGGAATTTTCATAATTTTAGCTGAATTTTTAGCGGACAGCTAGCTTTGAGCGGGTGGGTTTATTTGTGGTTGGAGGTGATAGATTCATTATTAGAGATAGACTGATCCATATTGTTTTGATTAGAAGCCGAGGCTATATTGTTATGTTTGAAGAAAGAGATAGAGACTTATAAATTAGAAGATAAGTACAGACAACAGCAGGTCAACCTATACGAATCTGTCAACCAATCAAACGTTAACCTACCTCCATTGTGATAAGGTTGAAAATCGAGTGCAGAAATTTGACAGATTGTGGTAACTTGATGTGCTGTCGTCTGTACCTAACACTAAGCTCCGTACTTTTTTACTACTTCATATTTTAACTACACAATTTCTATATATCTATTACTTATATCTAACTAAATACCTAAATCGATAAATATGACATGTATATAGATAAGGAATTGTTTTAGAACATGAGAGAACTCATAGCATAGGATTTATATCGTACTAGAAGTACGCGGGATTTACCTAGGTCTCTATCTATGTATAGAGTGTTATATGTGTGTAGTTAAATGACCGATTTCTATAACTTATCTATCCTTTGTTTCGCGATTAGAGATTAACTGACTTAATTTACTGCGGAATTCAATAACCTCACTATGTGTCGATTTAGCTACTAAAGTAAGCTGTTGACATTAGTTGTATGGAGCTACTGTCAAAATTCAATCTCTAGTAAGCAAATCAACAGATAAATAAGTTATTGGGAACGGAAGTTATATATAGGTAAGTAATGTCAAAAATCGATCTGTAATCACAAATCAATAGATAGATAGGAATTAGAAAGCCAGCGTAAGTCAGGCAATTAAATCTGTTAGTATATTACCATTACTTTTTGTTAAGTATTTTTCTATTGTTAAAATATACAAGTATATAGGTATACAATATACCTACTTCTTTCATAACGACACACATAATTGTATCACGTCCCATAAACCCCACAGAAATACAGGGTGTTTGAATAAAAACAAACGGATTTATTTCTTACGCATTTAAATTAAGCTTTCCCACCATTTTTATAGCTTAAAGCAGTCCGTTGGGAAAATAAAACGTCCTTTATTTGGCACATAAAGGAATTATTTGGCACATAACGGAAATAAAGGCTACTTCGTATGAATAGGGGTTGCCATTTGACACAAAACCCTTTAATTTATACAAACGAGGTATGGAAAATGAAGATATGTGAAAGAATGGCTTTTTTATGTTTTGTATTATTATTATATATTTTTCATATAGTTGCTAGGTATGTGTCGTATTTTGTAATGTCATTTTAACAAAATAAATGAGCCATCACACACTTGACTGTTTTATTTGGATATCGTATGTCCAACACCTAATCCATTCGTCCGATACATTTCTACAAATGTTACTTATCTCTACACTTGAAAAAATCACGTCCATTTATCGGGAAAACCATAGGTAAATAAAACACCATATTTTACTACCTAAAAATGTAAATAATATAGGAAAATTGGTGCCAAAAAGGTAATAATTTCTTATGTGAGTATTCCGACTATAAAACGGGGTGCGCAGACAATTTCATAATCCACCCCATTTAACACAGCAGAGCAACGATAAAGCACCCAGTTACCCTTCCGAAGCTCACCATTTTTCTCCATTGGACCCCACATATATTAATAATATATTGCACTGTAAGAAATCGCAAGCGAGGGTGGGCCGGCTAAATGCTCCTCGATCCCTTGAGGCATGACCAAAAAAAATATACGACACCTCGCAAACGAATTTCAACTGTGATGTGTAGATAATAAAGTATATTTCCGTGTGGCAAAATCCCAGCACTTAATCACCGCTGTCTCTCGCATAATATGTATGTAGAATGGTCGCGTACTTAGGCCTTTTTTAGCAAAAACTGTGACGCCTCGCGGATCCAAGATGGCGTCGCACCATACATGTATTTTTGTTTTTGTGTAATTACATGCTCTTCAGAGTTTTAAATGGGTTTGCGTTTCGAGTGAAATCATTTGGAATTAGGATGTTATTGTTTTTTGGCAAGAGCTCAAATGAGATTGAAAGGGGAGATGTGGAAATGACTAAAACACGCTTTTGGTACTGATGTTTATTTTGTAACATGGAATTGAAAAATTGACAAACGATGAATGTTTTTTTGTTTCTTGAATATAAGCCTGAATTATTACTATAATGTTACAAAGTCATTGTAGTAGGTACAGTTAGAATACAGTTGAAGTTTTGCAATACAAAATTAAATGTTAAAAGTTTCAATGGAATACATGAAGCAGAATATCTATGAAACAAACAAGCACTTTTTAGGACTTTATTCTGCATAGGCAATTACGTGGAAATGAGAGTGAAATGTTTGCATTTTTAGAAATAAATAAGTACAAGTTNAATTATTTATAAAATAGTACCACGGTGTACCCCCTTTGTCCGCGAATAGAGACACCCTATTGCTAGTAATAGATGAGGGTGTCTATTTGTGCTTTCAATCGAAAATCGACCTTAAATTTAGAGTGTTACGACTGTTTTTACTATGTGTGTAGTTTTATTATATACTTTTATTCGGGCTTATGTATAATCCCGTGCCTATTTTATGTATGCCGAGGGCATACTGAAAATTGTTTATAAAATTTTAGAGGAATTATATTATGAAGGTAGAACTAAAAATAACATGTCATGTCGGTGGAAAATGAAAATGAATATGCCGTGAGCATTTTCGGTTTTTTGGGAATATATCGATAGGAAATTGTGGTTTGTGTAAATCAAATACTGGATTATGGTAGGGAATTTTCATAATTTTAGCTGAATTTTTAGCGGACAGCTAGCTTTGAGCGGGTGGGTTTATTTGTGGTTGGAGGTGATAGATTCATTATTAGAGATAGACTGATCCATATTGTTTTGATTAGAAGCCGAGGCTATATTGTTATGTTTGAAGAAAGAGATAGAGACTTATAAATTAGAAGATAAGTACAGACAACAGCAGGTCAACCTATACGAATCTGTCAACCAATCAAACGTTAACCTACCTCCATTGTGATAAGGTTGAAAATCGAGTGCAGAAATTTGACAGATTGTGGTAACTTGATGTGCTGTCGTCTGTACCTAACACTAAGCTCCGTACTTTTTTACTACTTCATATTTTAACTACACAATTTCTATATATCTATTACTTATATCTAACTAAATACCTAAATCGATAAATATGACATGTATATAGATAAGGAATTGTTTTAGAACATGAGAGAACTCATAGCATAGGATTTATATCGTACTAGAAGTACGCGGGATTTACCTAGGTCTCTATCTATGTATAGAGTGTTATATGTGTGTAGTTAAATGACCGATTTCTATAACTTATCTATCCTTTGTTTCGCGATTAGAGATTAACTGACTTAATTTACTGCGGAATTCAATAACCTCACTATGTGTCGATTTAGCTACTAAAGTAAGCTGTTGACATTAGTTGTATGGAGCTACTGTCAAAATTCAATCTCTAGTAAGCAAATCAACAGATAAATAAGTTATTGGGAACGGAAGTTATATATAGGTAAGTAATGTCAAAAATCGATCTGTAATCACAAATCAATAGATAGATAGGAATTAGAAAGCCAGCGTAAGTCAGGCAATTAAATCTGTTAGTATATTACCATTACTTTTTGTTAAGTATTTTTCTATTGTTAAAATATACAAGTATATAGGTATACAATATACCTACTTCTTTCATAACGACACACATAATTGTATCACGTCCCATAAACCCCACAGAAATACAGGGTGTTTGAATAAAAACAAACGGATTTATTTCTTACGCATTTAAATTAAGCTTTCCCACCATTTTTATAGCTTAAAGCAGTCCGTTGGGAAAATAAAACGTCCTTTATTTGGCACATAAAGGAATTATTTGGCACATAACGGAAATAAAGGCTACTTCGTATGAATAGGGGTTGCCATTTGACACAAAACCCTTTAATTTATACAAACGAGGTATGGAAAATGAAGATATGTGAAAGAATGGCTTTTTTATGTTTTGTATTATTATTATATATTTTTCATATAGTTGCTAGGTATGTGTCGTATTTTGTAATGTCATTTTAACAAAATAAATGAGCCATCACACACTTGACTGTTTTATTTGGATATCGTATGTCCAACACCTAATCCATTCGTCCGATACATTTCTACAAATGTTACTTATCTCTACACTTGAAAAAATCACGTCCATTTATCGGGAAAACCATAGGTAAATAAAACACCATATTTTACTACCTAAAAATGTAAATAATATAGGAAAATTGGTGCCAAAAAGGTAATAATTTCTTATGTGAGTATTCCGACTATAAAACGGGGTGCGCAGACAATTTCATAATCCACCCCATTTAACACAGCAGAGCAACGATAAAGCACCCAGTTACCCTTCCGAAGCTCACCATTTTTCTCCATTGGACCCCACATATATTAATAATATATTGCACTGTAAGAAATCGCAAGCGAGGGTGGGCCGGCTAAATGCTCCTCGATCCCTTGAGGCATGACCAAAAAAAATATACGACACCTCGCAAACGAATTTCAACTGTGATGTGTAGATAATAAAGTATATTTCCGTGTGGCAAAATCCCAGCACTTAATCACCGCTGTCTCTCGCATAATATGTATGTAGAATGGTCGCGTACTTAGGCCTTTTTTAGCAAAAACTGTGACGCCTCGCGGATCCAAGATGGCGTCGCACCATACATGTATTTTTGTTTTTGTGTAATTACATGCTCTTCAGAGTTTTAAATGGGTTTGCGTTTCGAGTGAAATCATTTGGAATTAGGATGTTATTGTTTTTTGGCAAGAGCTCAAATGAGATTGAAAGGGGAGATGTGGAAATGACTAAAACACGCTTTTGGTACTGATGTTTATTTTGTAACATGGAATTGAAAAATTGACAAACGATGAATGTTTTTTTGTTTCTTGAATATAAGCCTGAATTATTACTATAATGTTACAAAGTCATTGTAGTAGGTACAGTTAGAATACAGTTGAAGTTTTGCAATACAAAATTAAATGTTAAAAGTTTCAATGGAATACATGAAGCAGAATATCTATGAAACAAACAAGCACTTTTTAGGACTTTATTCTGCATAGGCAATTACGTGGAAATGAGAGTGAAATGTTTGCATTTTTAGAAATAAATAAGTACAAGTTGCCTAGTTGACACTTCCCGTGACCCAAGGGCTGGCTTTCATTTCGCACAGCGGTTAAGCATTGCCATCCAACGTGGCAATGCTGCCAGCCTTTTGGGTACATTACCTGGTGACAGCGATGAGGACCAATTTTTTGATGCTCTGTATTAGTTTTAAGCTGTATATATATGAATAATGAATAATTTTAGATAAAGTAAGAAATGTAAATAAGTACAATAGAATTTAAAAAGTCAAAAGAACAGTTTAAATCTGGAATAAGGCACATGTAGATATCAATTTTAGCTAATTGAATTTTCAATTTATGTTTTTGAATATTACATTCGATTAGGCACAGAAATTACAGAAAATATCTTGCAGAATTATGAATTTTGATAACATATTTAATTTTAATTACAAAAATAATTAAAATAGCGGTTTTACATGTGCTATTGTTTCTTCTATATGACGAAAGAGTAAGCAATAACAAAAGTAATTTCATGAGCAGCTGACGTTCTAAATTTAAACTAATTTGACAGGAGCAAACAAAAGAGTTCTCATATGTATACAGTTTAAAATTTGAACGGAAAAAAGATATTGGTCTATAGTTTTTAAACGATGAAACAAACATGGTTTATTGATTGTGTATCGATTTTTTGTTTGTTGAAATCAATATCGGTAAGTGATTCTTGTTTGTTGAATATCAGCTGCTAGAGTTTAAATACAGTTTTTGGTTATGTTGTTGACATTTTATGATATATTTTTTACATTAACAAATGGATATAGATGACATGTCAGTAAAGAAAGCGTTTTGTGAACGGTCAAAATAAGTTTCTGATAAAAATGTTTATGGCACTTTGGTTAATGTATTTTAGCGTCACTTTTTTGGTTGGGTTTTTTAATTCACCTTTTATAGGTAACAAAAATTTAAAGATACAGTTTTTGTGTAGGTATTCAGTGATAGGAATTTCTGGATATTTTTTGTAGGATAATTAGTTCTTACAAAAATTATTTATGATTTCAGGTCACTAAGTTTTTGTGAAGAATTTGAGAAAGCCTAGGTGACTTTATGGTTCAGTTTTGAGTATTTTCGATTGCAATACAAATATAAAAAATGAAAAATATGTTTTGTATCATATTGCCAAGAGAGTGAAAACAACATATTTTGAAATACTTAAAGAAAATGTTAAATATCCATAGCAAAATTGTTTTTTTAGGTATTATATATTGAAGAAGGTATTTAAAGTACATATATTTTTCCATGGCTTGATTTTTTTACATTAAAAAAACTGTGATAACTATAAGTGTAAAAAGTATAAAAAGCTGAAAAAAATAGCCTGAAAGGTTTTCAATTTAACATGATTTATGAACTATTTTGTTTTTACACTTTGAGTAGTAAAAGGATATTCAGAGAAGAATAACAAAATGCAATTTTACAGTTCACTATGAAATAGGAATATTTGTAATAAATTCACGGAAACAATGAAAAGTGAAAAATACATAAAATTGGAAGGCATCAAGTAATGTATGGAAACTATTTTGGATTTCTTGTGAATTTTGTATTGAACTATCAAAATATAATTATATTAGTTAGTAACAGTGATTATGTTTTATTGGATAATAATGCGTCAGTATGAACAGTAGGTGCAAATATTTTGAGTTTAAGAGCTTATTTCATCATTTTGAAAATCATTTTGATTATTATAATTGCCTATTAGACTTTGCTACTAGTTTTGGTAATTGAGAAGTATTATAAATTCATAATTATACAATAAACAAGTCACGAGTCCATTTCAGCACCTGTTACCATTATTTTCATGAATTTCCACTATTTTCTTCATAATGACAAAACAAGCCCTTAAAACTAAACACAACTAATACAATAAAAGCTGTTTACCAAAACCCATTCATTGGATAATGAAATTCCAATCGATTCCCACCAATCGCAATCGATTCTCATATCGATATCGGTATCGGTAAAAGAATTCCGCCAGCGAAGTGTCGGCCATTCGATCGTGAGTAAATATTGGTCGATTTTGTCTTTTTAACTGAACGGCGTCCGTGGCCGAGTTAGAGGTTATTGTTCCATTTTTGAAATTCCCGCCGAATTTTGTTTTGTTTTTGACGTGTAATGGCGACGTGTTGATACTGTTTTCGTTTGCAGATGTATTGGTGGCACTGAAAAAGAAAACGCTTGATTTATTATCGTGGCGGATTTTTGAGCTGTTTTCGCATTTTTCTTTTATGGCTTTTTGAGATTAATAGATTGGATAGAAGAAGTGGGATCCCTTAAGGAATATTGTTTAAATTATTGACGCATGTGACAAAATAATTAAGCATTGTCCCTATAAGCTTCATCAGTCATTAAAAAGTCAGAATTTGACTTTGATCCACAGCAATTTTAATTTATCCTAACATAATAAAATGTAAAAGTTTGATTTCTTGAACTCGCTAATCTCTGGAAGTTCTAGTCCGATTTGAAAAATAATTTCGGTGTAAGAACACATATTAATCAAGAAAGCGTAACTATAAGCCAGTCTGTCTATGCCAGTACGCTGAGTAGATTCCACAGGACGCGAATAAAACCTCTAACTGGCAGAAGCTATTTAATTACATACTTCTATATGACCACCTATTCAAGCCTTACATTTTAGTACCTATTACCTAAACAAAGGTAGGTATTCTAATATAACCTGATGACGGTACATAAACAGTCCAGCATCACTTAGTCAAACATTCGAGCCGGAACAAATATCAATAGGTTTCACAAATATTGGCCCGCGCGGGGATCCCTTCATTCGATACGTATTTTTGGAAAAATGTACATGATTTATAGACAACTAGCTTCTGCCAGCGGCTTCGCCCGCGCTATACTTGAAATCCCGTTTTTTCCCGTTCCCGTGGGAATTTCGGGAAATCCTTTCTTAGCGGATGCCTACGTTATAAGATCTGCCTGCGTCCCAAATTTCAGCCCGATCCATCCAGTGGTTTCGGCTGTGCGTTGATAGATCACTATATCAGTCAGTCAGTCAGTCAGTCACCTTTGAGTTTTATATATTTAGATATTAGATAGGCATGATATCTGTACACTGGGAATTTTGGAGTTTGAAGAAAGTTTTTAGAATGGCTGAAAGTGACTTTAATTTAATTAGAATCTTTAATTAGAACTTTAATTAGAATCCTAGAGTATTGTTAGGACAGCCTAAATACCTAAACTATTCCAAACAAGCATTATGAAATATCTATTTAATAAAAAATCTTTTTACGTCTCCTAAAGCCCTTAAAAAAATATCATAATATATCCCAAAAATCGGCAAATAACAAATAAAGTGGTCGAGACGACAAAATTCGAGCTGTGTCAGAAATAAGCAAAATATGACAAGAAGTAGCAAAACACTAGACAGAAAACGTACACAGAAACAAAAGCCGAAATCATCTAATAAATAAATGAAAATCACGCCGCACCGAGCGGCACAAGTAAAGAAAATGGTAAAAAACTCCAGTCAATGGGATACACAACAACAATTGTCCTGCAATTGTTCTCATTTTGCGTAGGATGCGCGTCAGCCATATGGCGTGCGTCTCCAAACAAATAAATAAATTGTTTGTTTTTAATGGTGGTCTGCACTCGACTGCCTCTGAAGACCGAGCCTTGAATACTGTGGATACTTACTTCTTTTGAGTTCCAAATTCAAACGTATGTTGAACTTTCAAAATGCTTCGGTTTTTGAATGGTCTTGATTCCGAATTTGAATGTTTGATGCTCTCATTTTGAAACTGCTGACACTGATTTTAGAATTTAACTGATGTAGAACATTTTTCGAAGTTTTCTAAGACTATTAATATTCACTGTTACATTTTGATGTAATTCTACAAGTAAACGTATCGATCGGCAGCCAAACGTGAACTGAATTTCGATCGCGCCCCGCAATCCTTTAACAATTCGCGTCCCCACTCTAATTTAAGAAAACATATTTACCTGGCCACAACTACATGCAAAACCAAAACCACAATGCTAAAAAAAGTGCCATCTTCTATTGCTTAGTAAATAAGGTCGAGAATCGTTTGTTTATTTGTGGCAAAAAAGCTTTGGAAGTTGTTACAGAGCGGGTCTTTATAATGTTGCAAAAAAGAAACTGGTTTTAAAATCGTTGCAGTTATGTGGCTATTTGTATATAAGTTGCAGCGCTGTTTCTGCAGGATCGAGCTCGCGGAGGGTGCAACCCTTTGTCGCAACCTCTATAGACTATAGGTATGTAGTTATTGTGTACAATCTTTGCAAGGGTAGCAACGGCATGCTATGTACCTAACCAGTTTGGATCGTGGAAAAAACGTGATTTTGGCTTCGTTTTATAGTGAAAGGAATCGTTGGATATGGTGAGATTTTTTTGGTTAAATTGTTATTTTGATATAATCAAATAATTGAATACATAAAAGTGTTCAATTTATTCTTTCAGGTTAAATTATTAAATGTGTCAAATAAAATCTTCCTTAGATGTAAAGCTTTGTTCTAATTTTGACTTCGAGGTACTTGATAATGAGTTTTTCAATTAGGTAGAAGGTAAAACTAACGAAAAAAAGTACCTATAGTACCTATGTTTATGAGAGAGAGTGAATTTTACTCTCATCCTGCGTTTCCAAAACTTTTTCCATATTTGTAAAGTTTAAGCGTGAATTTTCAGCAATTTCGTATAAAAGAGTGAACAAGCAAAGTTTTGAGTTATCAACTCTGTAAATACGTTTTGTTTAGAGATTAGCCAGTTTTTATTAGTTTATTAAATGAATTGTGTAAACCACTGAATTAAAAACTGTACCTAAATATAGGTAAAAATCTTTAAACTTAAAATTTCAAGAATTCTTAAAAGTGTATCCTTTTTAGGTAATAACTGAGTAATTTGAGATCATCATCTATAAATATCTATCTATAACTATAAATATATCAGTTTTTATAGTTGTATCATCATCAGCATTTATAATCATCCCGCACCAAAAAAAGCATATGCGTGATGATAACATAAAAATTAGGTACTTGTTAAATTATCTTGCGCCAAAAAAAAACAACTCTGATGATTAAAATAATAATACATAATAAATACTTAATTATCTACCCCAAAAAAGTCAGCAACCAAAAACACACACACAGACGAACCATATCTATAATATGAACACAAAAACGGTTGCGGCCCACCACTAATCTAAATGCAAATCAAGCATCTGCATTACGCAGACTAAATTGCAACTCATTGATTATACTTTTATTTTATACATTGCTATCATTATGTAGGAAAATTGGTTTTATGGTGTATTTGTTTTTTTTTGTTACTTTTTTATGGATTATCAACCTTCAAAAGGTATATATGTATGTGTATATGCTTATTGACATCAAATAGATAATAATTATTTATCGAAATAGAAAGACAATCGCTGTCTATAATTATATATCGCTGTCTATATTTGGGAGAATATTTTTAATTTTCAAAAAACATCCACCCTATCACTATCTTTCTTAAGCCAGGTTTAAATTAATGTAAATACTTTTTTTTACTGAAAATAATTGTACATATGAACTTTAATTTGTCTTTAACGGTTTTTTTTTATTGACAGTATTCTTGAAAAATACAGTAATGTCATATATATCCTAAAGTCAAAACTATATGCTTTTATGGCTTCATCACAAAGATATGTATGTCGACATAAACTAAATAAACATAAATATTTGTTCAAATATAAACTTGGCAGTATTCCGAAAAAGAATACAGCTAATTCGCATACCTACCCTAAAGTCAAAATTGTAATCTTGCAAAGCGATTGAAAATTGGCTTAATATACAAGTCTAAGTTTACCTTAATAGTTTGCAATTCTCAATTAAACTCAAAATACCAAAAAAATACTTACTGAAACGACTTCATATTATTTAGTAAACATGTAAACAGCTACTGAAAACATTTTCATAGAAATATTCAAAATACACAAACATGAAAATATTAAATGCAAAAAAATATATCATAAAGAGTATTTTATGCAGCATTGCTTTGTTCTATTAGTGAAATTGATATTTATTCGAGCGAAGCTAAAACTTTTTTACAATAATAATAAATTCAACGGAGCCGGAATAAATAATGGTACCTATTTAGTTTAAAAAAAATTGTAAATAACGAAAGTATGGCTATATTACACAGTATTTATTCCTAAAGAATGCAGTAGAAAGATAAAAAAAATAATCATGCACGAAACATTTGCCAATAAATGAAGGACCTCTAAGATTTTTATTCAGTCTTTCATTATTGCGTACAACGAAAACATTTTGCCATTCCTTCTGCTGCCATTACTCATATTACCTAGGATTTTTCTTTCAGCATTTAATAATAACTTGACGTTAAAGGGCTTAACAATAAACATCGTTAAAAAACTCCAATACCATACTCAGTAACAAAAAAATCCAATGTCCGTTATAAGGCCACACAAAAACGCTACAAAATGACTTATGCTTCCTTTATATACGCCATTATACCGATATCGGATCACAATTGGCAATTCAAACGCTCCCTCTCCTAATTCGCTCATTTCGAGCTCTCTGCAAAACGCAGCTAATGCAATCATGCAAAAACCGGATTCGAAAAACGAATAAAATCATTTTTTTAAGCCACCAATAAAATCTGAATGAAACCTGTATTTTTTGGATAAGGGTTTCTGCAGCGCACAGGTACGCGGAATGCAAACTTCGAGCTGCAGATCACCGAACTGGTTTCGAAACGTATTGTCGTCAAGAGCGAAAGGGGTACGCAACAATCATTCGCACAAATAAATACGGCAGCTGCAGGTTGCAAAAACTGGTACTACACGTAAAAGATCCGTTTGCGTTTATTGTAATATTTCAATAGCCATTTAATGCTTCTATAGGCTCATGATATTGTTAAAAGATAATCCAATGTATTCGGTTCGTGTTGCATCTCTAAACTGACATTGTCGCCGCCATTTAGGAATAAGAATTTGAATCGTAACATCTCGCTCAGCGTTCCATTTGTAAATTAAATTATAAAATGGAACACTTTTTGCACAAAGGCGTAAACGTAGTGTTTTGTTTTTAAAACTAACACCGAATGCCAAGAAAAGGAACGTGTTTTGCATGCGGAAGCGAAAAAATAAAACAAACAGACATTTTTAAAAAGCGTAATATTCACATTTTCCTACTAAGATAACGCTCCGCCGAGCGAAATATGAAAGGAGTTATCAAAACAATCTCGCGCGCACTAAATCACTGTATATAAGGGGAAGAGGAGTCCTATTTACTCGGAAACGGACAAAATAAATGTTTTTATTACATAATGCGAATTTTCTCAAAGTCTCATTCTAATGTTGGTTGGAGAAAAATGGTCTTTAGCTTTTAGAAAATACAGTTAATTTTCTATTGTAGATTTTTTTGAACATTGACGCTTTTGTTTGTTAATTACAAATGTGCCTTCTGTTTTGAGAATAGGGCGTATTTTCGTTTGTGCGGCGTTGGGGCAGATGGTGGGCTTTTGTATATAAAAAGGTATGGCGCACAATTTTAAGCAGAGGGATTTGGTGGCGCTCGACAGCCCAGTGGCTTTCGTCGCTCACCTACCTCTGCGTACTTACCTACCTACTGCAATACGGCCCGGACGATGAAAACTGTTCATGAAAACATCTTTTGTGTAACGATTCCGTTTTATAATACTGTATCCTGTTTGTTTTTGTCTTGATATAGNNNAAAAAAAAACAAATATGGTCATGAAAACTGTAACATTACTTAGTATTGAAGGTCAATGGGGTAAATTGTTCCGCGGAACAATCAGCCCCGCTACCGAGGAACTTGTAACCCCAAATCACCTAGTAGCTTTATGATTGAAAATAACCAGACACAAAAATAAGCTACAATAAAGAACTTCTACTAAAAGATACCTTAGTAATGTCCCTACTATGAAAAAAAGTTACCTTGGAATCGGTGCATTACAAACAAAGTTAGACCAAAAAGTTCAAGGACGAAAAAAGTTACGAACGTGTGGTTTTGACAGCACTATGCACACAGCCACTCAACCGCCGGCGACTGACCAACAGATATGGCCGCCAAATGAGCGCATCACCTGGTCGGTCTAATAGCTAATTACACGCGTATTGCTATCTCTTTATTTTACAAAGTTATTGCTATCGGAACAACCAACCCGGGGAACTTTCAGCCCCGCTCTCCCCTATTTTAATGGCGGAAGGTTGTATGTTTTCTCCAATATGTTGATGTTACAGTTATTTCAATGAATGGGCTCAACAGAAGAACTATTAGTCACAAAATGTGAGGATCGGTAGTTAGGAGAAGTGATTCCTTGATCATTGTTATGTAAGCGAGTCTGACGAATATTGTTTTTGTTGTTAAAAGCCGAAATCTTTTTTTACACTAATTTTAACTGGCAGCAAAAGAGAGTTAATTAATAATACATACTTCTGAAAATGCTTTAATTTGTAAAAAAACCCAAGAATGCAACTTCTTGCATACAGATAAACAGTTTTTGCGTCGAGTAACAAACATTCACACATCCAAAGTTTCGCGAATATTATTTGTTCGATTCCGTTATTTTGCTAACGAGAAGGGAAACAACTACAATACCTAAGAACAATAACGATTTCAATATCTCATTTAATCTTACTACAAATACACATGAACATGAACACCAAAATCTTCCTCTCAACGCCATACCCATCATAGAAACTTACCTACCGCGGATTTTTCTGGCCGAATCGCCAATTAAACTTCACCCCGTCGAACCCGGGACTCGGGAGCTGCTAACGAATGACGCTGATCTGTACCGATACTCCGATACTCCTGGCATCTGTTCCGATATACTAGGTGTACCTAATACTTTGGTGTGGGTATATTGTAGGTAGGGGATTCCTCGCGGTTATGCGTAGTTAGGACGATGCGTTGAGCTCGTGATTATGGTAACGTTTGTTTTTTTTTGGAACGTAGTTTTAGTGTTGAGACAGATATAGGGCTTATATATATGGTTTGTTTTTTAACCCCCGATGTAAAATAATGGAGTCCGTTAGTCGGCCGGTCTGTGGCGGCGCGGCGTAGCTATTAAACAGATGAACCGTTTAGGATGTGGTTTATTTTAATTAGAATTTGGTCTGTCACCAGTGATCTTAGACATGTTTAATCAAAATCGACTCAGCCGTTTTAAAGTTATAAACTGTATTTTTCTACTCTGATATTCGTGCCAATGAAATTGTTAAGATTTGCTGTGATTATTCAAAAGTTTAAAATATGAGTGGAATAAAAGTATTTGCAGTATTTTCGGGAAATACTAGTTCAATTAGGATCAAAGAGAGACTATTTTGAAATATTTTTGTCTCAAAACCACCTTTCCAAACTATTTATTCAAACACTGTTTTAAATTGACTTTAAATATTTTAATTCAAACATATTTGCAATCTGCATAATTTAATCAAATTCTCAAGACATACCGATTCTCGATACCCCAAATCGATATACCTCACTCGATCGCATAGCATCGAGAGTGAAAGTCGAGCAGACACATCAATACGTTCCGATGGGAACTACCGATACCCCATGTAATGGGACCCTGAGCCAGACTGCGCTAATTGTCCTGGATTGCCGGATTTGTGTCCTAACTAGTCATCGTGGAATGGAATGACATGGCTAGTTTTGTGATGGAAAAATCTGTTGAGACATGGAAAACTGAAGTCAATTCGTCTTTTCGAAGAGAGATTTTTGTGTGTTCGCAGATAATAATTCATTTATGATGTGAGGGTGTTTGAAGATTGTATTTTTAGTTAATGTTTGAACTAGTAAAATTTATTGAGTTCTATATTTCGATTATTATTCTAACGTACTTGTATTAAAAGCGTTATTGCTTGTATCATTGAAATAAAATGATACAGCGAAAAATATTTTTCATTACGATTTCATAATGTTTTTTCAAGCGTAACTCACGCTGGTTCCCTCTCGTTTAATATCGTACGTGTGATAATCCCCATAGAGAAATGAAAGTACAAAACAAAAACAAAGCGCTCGGTCCCCGCCTATTCTAACCTCAAAACATAACTCTTGCTCATAAGCCCTCAGAAACAAAAAAAACGTACGCAGAGACCGCTCCAATTATAAAAGGCAGTCGCCCCGAAAACCCTCGGCTTTAAAAAAAAAGTATAAAAAAAAGTTATTTAAATAAAACCCCGGCGCCCACGCTGTGTGTCGCATAAATTGCCTTCATTAATTTCCGGACCCTGCAAAATATTGTCTTGAAAGGATAATCAAATACAAAAACGTGGAAATGGCGGTGCGTCATTTCCATAACATTTCCCTGCCGCCCCGCGCGCCCCGGTGCCCCCTCGCCCGTTTTTCGTCCCCTTTTCCGGTCCCTCCGTCCCCTTTATGAGTCGTCCAATTACGACCCAACGTCGGAGCTTAAGGCTCGCATTAGAGAGAATGGTAATGGTCGCAATTAGATGTATATACTATGCAGATGCAGACGAGAGGTTTTATGTGCTAACCATTGTATAAGAAATTTGCGTATTTTTTCGCTAATTTTGGTAAATTAAGGGAGATCGTAAAGCTGGGCTCCGATTCAGCGGCATTAATTTGGGAATTTGTAATAACAATTTGCTTTTGAGTGTATTTTTATACCTCCCCACATAGCTTAGGCATTTAACAGTTTCTATCAGTAGATCCAAAAATAAGATATATTCCTACCAATGCTACGAATAATTTAAAAGCCGGTACTAACATACACACAGCCTTTGATTTTCTTTTCATATCTGTAAAGTGATAAACGACACATTAATCATCATTAGCATGATCATATCAGCCTAGTGCTGTCCACTGCTGAACGTAAACCACCTAAAGTGAGCACCTTATTTTCCTATAAGATTATATAAACCCTTGAACCATATTCAAAATCACATAAGGGTGCGTTTAGATCAAACATACAAATATTTAGAGTTGGAATAAGTGGATTCTTTCGTAGGATCCGTCCTATAAGCCTACATAAGTGTATCAGCTATAAGTATATCACCGTACCTATAAGCATGTTTTACCTATCAACGAACGCTGAATATTTTTTCACTAAAATAATTTTGAAGGTGAGAATCAAATCAGCGTTCGTTTGGTAAGAGCAGCCCAAGACATTCGATCGCATTTTGGGAAATTCAACTGTTTGTTAGACAAAGTTAAAAAGACGCCTGTAAATGAGTATACGCAGATTACATCAATACCTACATCTTTTATATACCTAGTTTTTCAAGCTTCCGAAGGTCGCTCTTTCGAGCAACCACCGTCTTTCATAACTAACACTTAAACTAGCCAAAATGTCACTCAAAACTCAATTCAAACCCAAAAAACACCTATTCAAAATTCAATTAAAATAAAATCGAATTAGAATCTTAATCATAAGCACATAGCATTATCTATATACACATAGAGAACAAACAGGAACGCAGCGATTTCGTTTCGGGGCCGCGCCTAAATAAACAAAAGCATTTATTGGCTTGCATGTTTGTCCACACTTAATTAATTTTCTCATTTCCTATTAGCCCCGAGGAGTGGGCAAAGGATTTTCGTAACCCTGTTTGGTTTTGGAATCATGTTATGTAAATGCTGAAGGGTGTAAAGGTTGTATGTATATAAATATCACCATGTAATATTGAAAAGCATATAACCTTGCAAACAAGAGAACATTAAGTGCTCTTTTGTTATCGTTCTTGCTAAGACAGCTGTATATAGGATACCTATTTTCGATCTTATTGAGAACTAGCTTCTGCCAGCGGTTTCACCCGCGTCCCGTGGGAACTACTCGATAAAAATTAACCTATAGCCTTCCCCGATAAATGGGCTATCTAACACTACCACTACAAACAAACAAACTTCAGCTTTATAATATTAGTATAGATTCATAGTTCTTCGTGATATTTATTTATCTATCGATCCCAGGTCAAATAAATTGACACAATTATTTCGTAATGCATAATATTTAACTAATTCAAAAAGTCTAATATACCTAGTCTAATGACCTACCTACACCAAAAAATTGGTCTTCTTTACAAAAACATAAAATGTACATGCGTATTACATTTTTTGCATATCAACATGAAGCTTGGTAAAACGGATTTTATGGCTAAATGGACACTAAAATGTTTCATATACACATAAGTAATAAAATATTGAAACGTTACGTAAATATTATGAAAACTATTGGTTCAAAACTACTGGAAAAGTTCGTTCATTTGATATTTGTATTTTATTTTTCTAAATAATAATGTATGTAATTTTACCTGTTGGGTTGCTTTTACATCAAAGGTATAATATATTTTGCAAAAAAAATATTATACCGTTTATTTAACAAGTTCGTTTTTTCACATAAATGTACAAACATTAATTTTTCTATAAGTTTACTTTTGTTTATTATAATTTTTGTAATGTAGTATTTATTAACAAAATCAACAACTTCTCTATAGAAAATAATATTTACTTACTTAAAAATTAGGTTTTGTGGGGCAAGTGTTGAAAAAAAAGTTGAAAAAGTGTTGCGCTTGAAAAGACCTTTCGAATGATATATGACTCGTTACTAGAGGGGAGTAGACCAAAGTCCAACCATTTCGCCCATTCTCCTTTAAAATAAAATCACGTGGTAATAAATTAAAAATAAGACAAATATTTTAATGCAAATACTAGTTTAATGTTGTAAATATATGTAAATAAAGAAAAGTTTAATTACATTACATATATTTATTCTTTTAAATCCCTAAGGTCTGCTATTTATATTTTATCAATCGTTGTTACTCCTATTGTAATCGAATCACACTGAGAGAATTCTGTCTGCCTTCGTTAATGAAACGAAAATATACGAAGGCAAGCGAAGATTTCTATATAAATTTCTACCACTGTTTTATGTAAAACTTGAAGCCAAATATCTCTATTTTACAACACATTTGTTATATAATAACCTACTAAACAAAAAAAATGCAAACTCCAGCCTTCAAAGCTATGCTGATCCTAAGCAACAACATACCTAATCAATTTGATTCAGGCGTATTATTCAGCAAAATACAGTTAAGTATTACAATTCCGAATTTTTCACATTAGCCTTTAACCATAATATTATCCCAGCGCCCCTTTTAAGGTGTGCTTACATTTGACTACTTTTGCCTAAGCACTAATTAATCAAAGTTAATTTTGAATATAAAATCTTTACCAAAACATACCCCAGCCTAAACGATGGACAAAGATAGGTATATGTACCTACTTTGATGCCTAAGTTGCACATAGTCATAGGACCGACCTGCGTTCCATAATTTATGGGCAAATTTTATGGTTCGCGCGGTTACAAATGGCGCCACATAACGCTCTTTTTATATGTAAGGTCGGTAGTATTTTATATGTAAGGTAATAGTGGCGGTAAGTCCCCTCTTTGAGGAGTGGCTCGGGAGGAGTCATGGCGCCCTCACCTTCCGCATGACGCAGGTCCTCACCGGACACGGATGTTTCGGGAGGTACCTGCATCGCATTGGGCGGGAGGTGGCGCCCGGGTGTCACCACTGCGCGGACGGTCCAGAGGACACGGTGGAGCACAC
>NWSH02000329.1:3751606-3774464 GCA_002382865.2 Heliothis virescens | reverse complement strand
TATATGTTCTTCTTACCCCGTCAAATTTTTATGGGTGAAGATGGAAAGTTGTAATAACTCCTAAAATACGTTATAAAAACATATTTAGGTGTAATAACACGACTAAAAATTCAAAATAATGAGCAGGTATTCCAATAAAACACTCGTACCTACCTCATAAGTGAAGTTATGGAACTCGGGGGAAGATAAAAAAACTCGATTTAACTTCGTAAAAGTCACGACTCGGGTATTTAAGTTTTTAACACAACCAATCACTCGAAATGGCAAACGCTGAATGAGAAAGTTTGGCGTAACAAAATGGCGATTCTAATAATGTTGCTATCACTGCAAAATCTGCACTAAATCTGGAGTTATGGATGACATTTTGTGTTACCCCGTTTTTCATCTTGCCCCCACTGACCTTACGCAAAATAATTTTAGCCACACAAAATATTAAATAAGAAAAATTATCATTATATTAACTGTACTAGAAAAATGACAATAAGCCTTAAATAATATTTTACTACTTTTAATTTTTAAACCAATAAGTTCATTGCCTTACCTACACGTTGATTGAAACTCCTCTACAAATCGCTTTAAATAAAAAAGGTTACGTATATTCTCCATTTGAAAATAAAAAAAGAAAGAATGACACTTTCCAAAAAGGTTAAACCCTTCAATGTCGTCCAGATTGGACAGGCGCAATAAAATTAGAAGCTTACATTGTTGCACGATCTGATTCGCATCACAATGTAGTATTCGTACTCTTTATTATTTCGATACAATTTAATGCTTTTTGTAAAGAATTTTGATTAATTACGATTTGAGAAGAAAACGTGAGAGTGTTAACTTATCTTTTACATAGGTACTTACTAAATTATCTTTACCATAATTATCCTATTAAATAAAGCATTCGAAGAAAAAGTGTGGAAAAAATATTTTTTGTATGATCATGTTTTAACCAGATAGATATATTGAACTTCTCTGGCAGTGGTTACGGGTAGTCAGAAGCCAGAAAGTCTGACAACCAGTCTTTTACCAAGGGGTGCTAGGTTGCCAGGGAAGCTGGGTTGTGGAAGTCAGACAGGCAGTCGCTCCATGTAAAACACTGGTTCTCAGCTGCATCCCGTAAGACTGGAAGCCGACCCCAACGAGAAAAGGCTAGGCAGATGCTGAATGATAGAGTTGATAAATGTTTTTTTTACTGAGGATTAAATCGTGTAGATAGAAAATATTGCTCAAAGAAAATCAATAATTATTATAAATCAATATTAATTTATTTTTAAAAGGTAATTTTGAGAAAGGTCACTAAAACAATTATTTTCAATTTGTTTTCGTACCAACAACGCTTTGCAAGTTTTGAACATTCGCAACACCCGATATCAACCATAACAAAACATACATTTTACACAATCAAAGTAAGCAATAAACATACGGCCACATAAAACACAGCCATGATCATACAAAACATACAGCCATCTCCACAAATAGGCTAAACCTCCAGTAAAAAGCTGGCAACATTTGCATAATGACTTTATATTATGCCGCAAGTCCAGCGCAGAATTTTAATGACCCGAGCAGCGTTTTTGAGTTTTTAATGTAACCAAACATACATAATGTTTTGTAGGAATTTCGGAACGATATGTAGTACGTAACATTGCTTTTTTTGAAAAAATATGTAAGGAAATTAACATAGAAATGACATAGGTACTTACTGCACAACGAAAAATATCCGGGTAAGTAACCAGCTCTTTCTGTAGAAAAAAAATATCTACAGCCTTTCAAAATATACAAGGAATCAATTATTTATTACTCAGTAAATCCACTCGCCTTCGCCTTCAATGAAAACAGAATTAATTTTCACATAACCACTATATTCCCGTGGGTAACCGCAGAACACAAAAAGTAAAAAAAAACATTATATTTACTAGTAATAATATAATAGAGCTGTAGAGTTTGTTTTTCTGCTTGAAAGAAACATCTTTCAGAGTAAGATAGCCCATTTATCGAGAGTTTTTTCAGACACCAAAATCTGTTTCTTCGGTATACGGACAGAACAGCTACTAATAACATCATTATATACTTCACAACTTTACCTATATAACACTTATAACATAATACTGGCATTATATGAACAGACGAGGGTAAATCCGTGCGATTTACGTCATGTCGTTAGTCATTACGTATTCCCGCGAAGGCTTTGAAGGTAAAATTACTGGCCCTTGAGGGGTGGGCCAGAAGTAGGATGGGTGGGTAATAAATGACCCAGCGAGGCCCGGAGGGGCGAAGTTGCCAACTTTTTTTGACAAATTGCTGTAAAAGTGCGTACTTCTAATCGTAAGGGGTTTAATGTAGGGTCGGGGTTGCCATCTAATTCTAAATCGGTGTGCCTTGTCCTAATTTTTCGTGTTGTGTAGGGTGAATTTGATTCATTTGTTATGTGTTTTTTGTGCAAATGGCGGCCTTTTTTTCATAATTATTATAAAAATATTGCGCACGATGTGCGCAGCTATGTGGTTTATTTGTAGGAAAGTGAAACATAAAATTTGGGCAAGAAATATCTAATTTAAATACTGCTGATAGTCACAGAACCATATTTGGTATACCTCATTTTTACCCCACTTTCAATACAGTTAATTAAATAATGCGTTCTTAATGTGTCTATTGATATGTTCATTTATACACAAATGTAAGTACTATAAGAACAAATTACAGGCTTACGGATCTTCATGCGCTCACTGAAAATAAACAATCATCAAATTAATTTAATTAACCAGTCAAATCATTTAACTATCTGGTATTTACTATTTTAATTCTTACTTAACTAATAATTCAATTCATCGACAAAGATTCACGTCTACACAACAGTGAAAAACCTTAACCCTACAATGACGCATGTACATCCACGCACTTCTATTCCAATGCATTTTAATCAAGCAAACTCGTAGCCACCATTACAAACACATACCCATAATTCCCCTTCCGTAAACTTTCAATACATAACCAGAGAGTTTCGGACCAAATGGAATATTCATACAACCATCCCGTTTACGACCTTGTAAAGGGCCGCATAAAAATTTAGAGCTAAAAAACGTGGAGTACTACCCTTTAGATGTACTCTTGGGATGGAGCTGAAGTTTGTAATTGAATTTTTGCCTGGAGCCCGCAAAGGGCTGGCCTGCTTAATTTGTCGTGCACGGTAAAGGGTTCATGGGTGTGGTGTGTGTTATACGCAGAAGCGAGATGGCACACACATCTACATATCTGTGAAGAAAACTAACTGGTTTTGACGTAATTAAATTCGCAATTCTATCACACATAGGTATAGCTTAATAATTCTCAAGAATATAAATATCCTGTCTAAAAATAAATACACTCACTGGTCAACCTATGGTGCTTTACGCCCGACTTGTCTTTTGATAGATTGCAAAATCTATCAAGAACTCTTCACCAACTAAAGTATTTATTATCCGAGTATTTAGATAAGTATCAGCTTCATAAAATTACACACTACAACTTGCAACAACTAAACTTATGTATATTAAGTTCTTTTTTCATAAAAAAGCTTTTAAAACCCGCTCTCATTCTATCACTTACATCCCATCACAAGATACAAATTATATTGTTGTAATCAAAAAGAAATATTCCATTTTTTACCCGGCCAAGGGTTGTTTGGGCCTCCTTTTTTCAGCCTACGTGCTAAAATTTAATTCGGGCTTTCCGGATTATATACAGGTACATTTGAAACACATAAACCTTTTTATCTTTTGTAAAAAGTATAATCAATGACACCCTCTAAAAGGCGTCACGTAGGTACATTTAATTCTATTAAGTTTTAAAAAAATGGACGAAATACGGGTAGGTTTTTTGAGCTGGATATTAATTTAAGATGCTGTTTGTTAGTTTCTTACTACTTTACATAGTTGCATTTGATTTTAAATCATGTATTTAGCGATGAAATGATATTTTGGTAAGTTTAACCATTCAGCTGCTTAATATTTAAATATTAAAATAATAATTAGATACTAGGTATACTAGCCAAAAATGTGCAGATCATTCTACTAGACTTGTCTATCAATTATCTTGACATGTCACTGGACCTATAATATTTGAGACAACATACATTTATCTTTATTGTTTATTACATATTGTGTTTGTCTTGTGTTACGTCTTTCTTTCAGCCATAAATACAAAATGTTTAAATACATTTTAAGACGAAAATGTACTTTAAATGAATCAAGCGGAACTTTTTGAAACAGCTCTAAACGCAAACGAATGCCGTAATATCTTTAAGTGGAAAAAGGTAAGTTGATATCGAGTTCAACCTTTATTGACGTAAGACTAACCTAATAAGTGAAATGCATTAGATGTGTTTACCCACTCAATATACTCAGTTGATTACGTAAAGGTATCGGTAGTTCTTCGGCGAACGATATTTTTGCCGGCTATTTACTTAAGTTGGTGAAAATCAAGCGATTTTGTCATTTTGAGCACTGTCTGAACTTTTCATTTTCAAAGCTCCAAAATAGGGGCTTATTTAAACAAACAATATTTTATCTACCAAAAAATAAAATTCCTTTTTAAAACACCAACATAAAACGCCTATCTCCGGTTAAGCCCGACAGCCTAAAGCATTACATGACAAACAAAAACCGGGCGTCACTCTTACCCAAAAATAAACACAAATATCATTTATTATCTGTGGACCAAAAAAACGTCACACAATCTTACGTTACGCACAAACAGAGCCTGCTTAAAACCTATCCGGGCCTTTGCTTTTCCATTTTCCACCACCAGCTAACATTGACCTCCCTCACCCCTCGCGTTCCAAGCAAAATTGCTAAAATCAGGGGCCAACGTTTAAAAACGGGAAGGTCGGGCTAAAATGGACAGTTTCCCCGTCCAGCGTCGTATGACAGATGATTATCTACGGGCGACGTCAAAGTGAATAATTGGAATTTAGAATAGGCATGTTTTTGGAGTTTATGGGAGCTCGATACGGCGAGTTCGTTGATTATGTTGTAGTGTTGGACAGGGGACATTTTTTAGTCATTTGAACTAGCGTTGGCTTTGATCTAAAAGTGTAATAAACGTGATGTGTGAGATTGATTATCGATTCTGTTTGTATGGTACTATCTGCTTACTGGTATCTGTTTATCTATCATGCTAAACCATTTATCTAACGTTAGTTAAATTTTCTATAAAGCTATGACATCAAATTTTTTCTTCGCCCTCATTTATAACCAGATACCTATTCCTCCAACTTAACTCTAAGTAGCGCAGCAGAAATGCAGTTACAAATATCAAGTACACACTACACCTACATATCCCCAATAGAATGCAAAACAAACGCAAATACCTACAACACCTAAACATTAAAATTCTTTCACCCCGGCCGTGCCCAAAAAGACAAAAGAAAGGCGCCCATGTTTTATAACGACTACCCAACACGGGGCGGTGAAAATGAAAGGCTGCTAATTAATTCTACAAACCACACGCACATAGATGTACCTATAGATATGTATGTGACCACATCAAAAAAATTTGGATATCAAAGGGATGCTTAAGAAAGATAGGCGAAAAAATACCTACTGGGACAAACCCCGCCCCGCGCGGGTCGCAGCTCCCGCGTCTCCCCTGCCGAGGGAGGCTGGGGCACGCACATGCGTATTTTGCCGCCCCCACTCTAAGCCAGCCTTCCATTTTGTTTTTGCGTAGTCATTTTTTACCCCATTTTAGTTTCGCTAGACAACTGTTCTATTAGAATTATGGTATGAAATGATTATTATTGTTGATTGCTTGTATTAGGTTTCTGTGGTTATTAGATTGTGGAAACAAAAAACTAGATAGTACAGGAGTCGATAAAAACACGCTACGCTGCTTTTAACAAAAAATATGCTTTTTATATATTTGAACGAGCATTCTTATTATATTCTCATATTCTTCACAGTGAATCCTAAACTCTATAAATAATAGCTTCATAGCTTTTTAGGGTTCCGTAGCCGAATGGCAAAAAACGGAACCCTTATAGATTCGTCATGTCTGTCTGTCTGTCTGTCTGTCTGTCTGTCCGTATGTCACAGCCAGTTTATTCCGAAACTATTAAGACTACATCATTCAAATTCGGTAAGTAGATGTATTATGTTAACCGCTTTACGATTTTTATACAAAAATAAAAAATAATAATATTAGAAGGGGCTCCCCATACATGGAACTGAAACAAAAAAATTTTTTTTGTCTGACCTATACGTGTGGGGTGTCTATAGATAGGTCTTTAAAAATAAGATTGAGGTTTCTCAAAACATTTTTTCTCAAAGTCAATCATTTCAAAGTTAAACACTTTCAAAGTGCAAAAATGTGTGTCCCCCCCCCTGCCATTTCTAAACTACCAAAGTGAAAAATCTAAAAAAAATATATGTTATAGACCTTAACAAAAACTATGAACCAAAATTGGTTTGAACGAGATACAGTCAGTGGTTTTTGAGATATAGCACTTTTTCAGTAACCGCAAATTATAACTTTGTTATTCATATATTTGTATGAAAAACAAAGATAATGGAACGGAACCCTTCGTGTGCGAGTCCGACTCGCACTTGGCCGGTTTTCTCTTAATTCAAATCAATACGTACGTAATGCGGCCCGCTTTAATATACTTTCCACAGCATTTATACAAACCCATTATCTTGATAGATACTTACCATTGCTTCCATTTTAACTATTCTCCTTTCTCCCATGTTTGAAATAGCTTGTATTATTGCTGTCGCTCAAATGTTAGGGTGTCTAACACAAAAGATACTTCCTCATCCAAGTGTTGTACCACATCAGTCATGGTTCTCAAGCGTATACTTTAACCCTTCAGAAAAGTCAATCCCTACTAATATTAAAAATCCGAAAGTAACTGTCTGTCTATCTGTCTGTTACGCTTTCATGCCTAAACCAGTGAGCCGATTTTGATGAAATTTGGTACAGAGATAGAATATACCCTGAGGAACAACATAATTATGCTACTTTTTATCCGGGTACGGGAAATAGTTCCCTCGGGAAGCGGGCGAAGCCGCTGGCAGAAGCTAGTAAGCAATACATGAAAGCACTTGATATACCTACTCCTTATTGTTTCCTATGTTCAAAAGGTTTCTAATCTATAATACTTAAGTCAGTATGTTACCTAATTGCTATTGTCTACACTGCGAAGGTCTTCCATTTAGGATTTCTCAGTAGCAGCTGAGATTACGGGTTCTGTGAAAGCTGATCCCCATTTCATGGGAAAACCACCAATTTGATTAGGTAACACTATGCAGACATGGGCAAAAGTATATACATACCTACTCACGATAAGATGAGAGAGTCGTAGAACCTTCCAGGTTCACCTTCCAAAAATCCGGGAACCTATAGTCTCGTGGTGTTGAAGTGCATACAAATTAATAGGGTTGTTCCATTCATTACAATGGACTTAAGTAACTGAAAAAATGTGCTCACAATAACTCTCCTTTACCTACCCTTTCGAAGGCAAACAAACGTTAGGGATTCGTAAATAAATCTCGAGTAAATCCACGCAATACATAAAGGATCCTCCGCTTCTAAAGTCCATATAAAAACAGAATTACCACCATCCATTAGAAATTAACAAATCAATTACCTTAAACAAATAATTCCACCCTTATTTCCTTTATAAACAAACCCTCGCCTATTTACTTTCCGATAATGACAAACGCAGTCTTGCAGGAACCTCGCTGCTTCACAAACAACCTTCATTTTGAACCTTACGTCCTTGAGATAAGGATGTAAGAATTAAATGGCTTGAGGATGATGGTGTGAGGTGTGCGAATTTGTGCTTTGTTGCTTCGAGATAAGGGTGTAAGGAGTTTTTGAGGGAAGATATTGCTTCCGTGCTAGGTGATCCATCATAGTGTCGTTTCTATTTATCTTGATGAGCCCTCACTTCCTGGACTAATGGCCCTTTGTTTTTTCCCCTGCCTGTTCCCTTTAGGTGTGTGAGTGTAGATTAATCATACGTAATCAACCATGTGGCTTTATAGATAGGAATCGGTATATGAACGTAAATGTTTTATATGGAGACGTCCATTGCTAAAGGTGGGGTGAGAATCTGCGAAAGGCTGGGAGGTTAAAATTGGACTTCCAAGCGGAAGATATTATGGCGTAGGTATTAGAAAATTCCAAATATGAAATAGGTACCTTAGCTGTATACGATGACGGTGAGTTTAAGGTCAGCTTTTATATCTATACTAATATTATAAAGAGGAAAACTTTGTTTGTTTGTTTGGTTGTAATGAATAGGCTCAAAAACTACTGGGCCGATTTTAAAAATTCTTTCACCATTCGAAAGCTACATTATCCACGAGTAACATAGGCTATATTTTATCCGGGTACGGGCAGTAATTTCTACAGGATGCGAGTGAAACTGCGGGAAAACGGCTAGTCTAAAAATAAATACGTATCTGTCTTGGGGTTTTCACATTAGTTTTCAGCAATTTAGCCGATTTCAACAATTTTGGAGAAAATAAGTTGATGGCGATAAAGAGCGGGTATCTGCGTCAAAAACACATGCATGTTTTTGTTCTACTAGAGTATCATCAGTCTGTTATATGTAACAGCATACATTAAAATCTTTATAGTTTCTAAAAACCACGTGTAGGTCTGAATAAGACTGAAGGGAAAAGTTTGAAAATGTCATTTAGTTACTGTCCTAGTAAAATGTTCTTTTTTAGTAATATACTTATCTCGATTTAAATTATCAACTTCAATCTTCCATTTTCTATAACAACATGCCACATACACAAAACCATTATTCACAAAAAATATCACCTATCCCTTTCATAAAACATCAGCCAAGAATCGAACCCGAAACCACACAATTCAAGCGAGCCTAAACTAGTTATCGTGATTACTCGGCGCTTAGTGCCCGCAATGCTGCCTACCCCCTAATCGAAATGAGCGCAAAGATTTATGGCCGTTCCCAATATTCTATCTATCTGTTGATTTGCTTACTAGAGATAGGAATTTGACATTACTTGTATGGGGCTTATGTCAAATATCTATCTCTAGTAGGCAAATCCAGAGATAGATGGATTATTGAATTCCGCAGATATAGTATAGCTTTATCGGAGTTTACGGATTGGAACCATGAATTCATGGCATTGTATGTCAATGTGTAGACTTATGGTGACGGTGTTATTTGCATGTTAGTTTAGGGAGTTTAGAAAAAAAAATTATGTTGAAAAAAGGGACCAAAATAGACTAGAAATCAATGGATAGGCAGATCTTTTAAACATTTGTTGTAACTGTTAATTATAGCCTGTGTAGAGCCAAAAAAAATAATAAATAAAAACGGAGCATTCGCTGTTTTTTTTACTTAATCTATAGCGGTTTATGTAACAAGCAAAAAAAAACTCATACATCTCGTCACGTTTACGTAAACAAAACAATTACAGAAATAGCTTTAATTAAACTTAAGTAGCGTTTGAGTATTCTAAAGTTTATTTACCCCAATCATATAGAACTAGCTTCTACCGTAGAGAACTACTTCCCTTACGTGGATAAAAAGTAGCCTATATGTTATTCTGATATATAAGCTGTACTACTGCCAAAATTCATCAAAACCCGTCCAGCAGTTTGCGCGTTTATGTGCAACAAACATACATACATCCTCTCAAACTTTCACATTTATAATATTAGTACGATGTTCCACGTTTGGTCTTCCCTAGAACGAATCTCCTAAACGCATGTTCGTATAAATGGCTTGTGCATTATAAAGTCTGTCCTGCCAACAGCTTAGTCCTGCGCACTGTAACAAATTAGCTAAGCCTAATTGTTTAACAGTCTAGAAATTAAACAACTATTTCAATAGCGGTGGTTATTTTTATTTAAGGAGGAAGAGCTCGTGGCTAAGTCAAAGCCGCGCGGATCGATCAATCATAAGGTTGAGCAACGCTTGGCGCGGTCGGTCCGTGGATGGGTGACCATCTTGTCATAACGAGTTCTTCCGTGTCTCGGAAGGACACATAAACAGTGGGTCCCGGCTGTCATTTGAACATCTGTGGCAGTCGTTACGGGTAGTCAGAAGCCAGAAAGTCTGACAACCAGTCTTACCTAGGGGTCAGGCAGTCGCTCCCTGTAAAACACTGGTTCTCAGCTGCATCCGGTTATACTGGAAGCCGACCCCAACATAGTTGGGAAAAGGCTAGGCAGATGGTTATTTTTATTTATTTGACAAAAATATTATAACTGCGTAGGCAAAAGTAAAGAGGGAATATCTTAGGTAAAACTTTATCGTATTATGAATACCTAAAGTATAATAAACTTTCTTTCAATCTTATAAACAGTTGATAACTTAATCAAGTGTCAAAAAATTAATTATATAATTATTTTTACTGTCAATTTATCGATACAAAGATACAATAGTGTTTTTTCATTTCCTTACCTTTTTCAGCAAAAATATTAAACTATGTTTCTCAATTTCTACACCATAATATTTTATCTAATGTTTGTTCTTCATATTATTTCAGGATAACACTTCAGGACAGCACCACTTCAGGTCAACGTCAGCCATTGTTACCTCGATCTGCGCTGAAATCTTCGCTGCTCAGGTAATTTCGTATTCATACTGAAATACATAAGGATCACTTATACTATATAACTTTTGCTTAAAAATTAAGCTACAAATAATCGAATTCTATGTTGTAAAAGTCAGTGCGTCTAATGTTTAAAACAGCTAATAATCGCAAATTTTAAGAGCCTGCAGACAAAATGTAGTTGCATTCATTTTTCCAACAAAAAGCCTTTCTCATTTCACGATGTGAAATCACGAAATAAATAAATAAGTACCTGCCAGGACAATGCGCCATTACGCAAGATCATTCCAATCTTAAAACAAAAGCCATTCGTTGAAAACCACATTATTCCCCAGCTTCACTGCCATAGGCTTACAATACCACAGCCAAGACAAATGAGAAATACACAATATCTAAAGCCTAGGTAAATAGGATAGCTTTGTCCAAGCCATGCAAAAGTGCCACCTTCTTTTATACAAAAACTAAAACAAGCAAAAATCGTCCCTAAGTCGCAAAAATAGAGCATTTTTTTGCTAAACCTTAAACGCCGCTTCAAAACTCCGAGACCATTTCTTTTACATATACTATGTGAATGTGTTTGATTGAATTGAATTTCGACCTTCTATTTTTGGAGATAAGGTTGAAATTTGTATCGTGTGATGTGTAGTAGTGAGGCTGTTTTGGCTAGTCAGGAGCGGTCAAAATTTATTGCGCGTAAATGTGCTCTGGCTAACCCGGGAGTTAGGGGGTGGGGTAGTAGGCTTAAAAATCGGGGAAAGGGGTAAAGGGGTACGTTTTTAGCGTTCGCAGCGCGTCGGCCTATTTGGGGTGTTGACGGCCGACAGGGACGGATTTGGGAAAGTTGGGTGGTATTAATAATCACCCAGCGACACCAGCGTATTTTATATTATTTTAGGGTTAAATGTGAGTTTTACTAGTTAATTTAGAGTTAGATTTTTAAAAAGAGGTTGTTCAGCGTTAAATTCTTATGTTTATTATAAAAATACGTTGTTTTTATAAGCTCAGAGCAATGACTCCTCCTTTTTATGGTGCCATCTCCTGCCGTGAGGTCGGCTATCTTTAAGGTAATTTTGACTCTGCGAATAATCTGTGGATATAGATATGGGTAATAAAAGTATGCTTATTTTAAAGTGTCCTTTAAAACCTTCCTGTTATACTTTTACCGTATTTAATTTAACTGCTTTGAAAAGATGTAGGACTCCACTCCTGAAAACAATAAAAAGTTAACTTGTCTCAACCTGCGATATGTTTTTATATTCGTTCTTCTATATTATTTCAGGCAAGCTGCGAAAGAGGAATGGAGACTATGAAAAAATGTATATGTCGCAGTAAGATAGATAAATCCGTAATATAGTTATATCCCTAGGGATATAATTATATACCGTAACATAACATAGTTATAAGAAAGCGATTCATTACTATCTCACTAGGAATATAGTTATAAAACGGTTCAAGTTTAGTGATATACTTATATTACTAGATTAAGTTTAGTGAAATAGCTTTCGGAGTGTGCGGTGGCTAAGATTATTTAAAATGTTCCTGTAAAAAGTCGAATACATAGTGTTCCAATAAAAGATGTGCCTGTAAGAAACATGCAGTGCTATGTTACTCTAGATGTCATGATTCCTCTTCTTGTCTGAACAAAAATACTTTAGAAACCTCATTTGATAAGAAATAAAAATATCTCAAAACTGTTGATTAGCTTTAAAAGATTTTTAATGTTTGATCAGTTTTAATTGTATTGTAAATGTTTAAATTCCACCATATGTCATAACGAGTTCTTCCGTGTTTCGGAAGGCACAACAAACTGGTGGGTCTTATCTGTCATTTGACCATCTTTGGCAGTCGTTACTCATAGGTGTCAGGTTGCCCTGGTAACTGGGTTGTGGATATCAGACAGACAGTCGCTCCATGCGAAACACTGGTTCTCAGCTGCATTCGGTTAGACTGGAAGCCGACCCCAACGTAGTTGGGAAAAGTCTAGGCAGATGATGATTATGGTAGATTTCTATTTCACTAAGCTTAATCCAGTAATATAATTATAAAACTGCACTAATTCTAGTAATATAAGTATATCACTAAACTTAAACCGTTTTATAACTATATTCCCAGTAAGATAGTAATGAATTGCTTTCGTATAACTATGTTAGGGCATATAAGTATATCCCTAGGGATATAACTATATTACGGCTTTATCTATCTTACTGCGACATATACATACAGAATTCTTCACAACATTTGATCATCATTGGATTATTAGGTAACTTATTATACAACAATACTTAGAATGTAGAATTTAAGTAAGTTTATTTTTAAAAAGGAAAAATATACTTATTACACTGATTTAAATAATCACTCTACAAATCAAATTTTCATTGCCCTTCTTAACTATAAAACAATAAAACATGTATTCCATTTCAACAAAAAACAATTATACCTATTAATCTGCACCCCGGCCTGAGTCCGTCCCTGCGGCGCGTTTAACCCCGCACCCTCTCGACCTACGCACGTCTCACTCGCACAAACTACAAAAAGAACTCTCCATCGCTTTCCACCCTTTGCTTAAATTATTGCACCTCCGATCCAACCCCATCCCACATGCCATAACCGCCTGAAAAACTCCAACACAAAAATGAACGCTACTGTCTTAAAAATAAAGCGCAAATTGCTACACTCCCTCACAATTGTAAGAACAAATGTCTCCAAAGAACGTACAGTGATGATCTGATATCCCATTAGATACTGATCTAACGTTAATTTTTGTTTTAACGAAATGTGCACCTTATTGTTTAGGAATAGGACATAGTTTTGCGTGGTCTTTTTTGTGTAAAATTCGTCTTTTAAGAATCGGAGTATTATAACGAGAGGTTGAGAGTAAAGGCGGAGGGCATTAAAAAGGCCACCCAGGGGTGGTAGTTTAGGGGGAGGGGTGGGTTTAAGGGTGGGGATAAAGGTAGTCGCTGTGTCGGAGGGTGAAGACGCATTGCTAGGAGAACCTTTGGCTTGCAAAGACGATTCGAACGACACTGTTAGAATGAAAATTATTTTATTATTTCTTTTGCAGTATTCCTTTGTTCATCCAGATAGATTTACTGTTTAAAGCGATGGAAAAATGTTAGGTATTTCAATTCACAAATTCAAATTTTATTCGATACAAATTGCTACTGCGCCTTGATGAGAGAAAATAAAATACATTAGCTCACATATACTATAGCTCAATAAACTGTGTAGTAGAGAATTTTTATCTCATCCATAATAGTTAGCGGATAAACTAATGGATGATAAAAAAATCTCTTCAGATTATACACGATATTTTTAACAAAACTACATTTCAATTTTTATGTGTGCATTTTGTGCGCTGTAATATATGCTTCTATGCTTAACAGAATTTTGCCTATTTAAAAAAAATATTAGAAGGTACATGACCACAAAGGAATAGCACATTAGGGACTCATAACCGATGTATAGACAAAGATGTAGGTATAATATCTGTAACTTCGATATTGAGATATTTCATAAAATAATAAGCAGTATCTCTATATTATATTTCGTAGGATATTACTGCATTTAAATAACACACAAAGTGTTAAAACTTGTCTTTTTCTTGAATTTTTATTTTATTTCTAATCGGTACACCATCTACATACGGAGGATTAGCACTCAAGGAAGCTATTGATTTGGATTATTGCTAACATAACTGAAAAACTTACATATGATATTTCCCATACCATACCTAACAAACATGCTAATCACACCGATGTCGACCGGGAATTGAACCCGCGACCCTCTGCTTTACAGTCCGGCATCGTGACCACTGCACCAACTAGAACATCGCCACACAATCACGTACACACATAGGCGGTACATTTTTTGTACGCGAGTGTAGCATGCGGGTTACGGAACGTAATGTAAACAGTAGAGCTGACAAAGGAACAAACTAAAGTACCCACCTGCCACAAGGTTTTGAAGATTGGAGTGAAAGATTTATCGTGAACTACATTAAATATGCTGTTCCCTGTGGTTCCACCAACTGCAACGACTCGAGAAAGCTGCTTCTTGTAACCGGTAAAAAGAGCAACCCATTATATCAGTTCAATAGTTAAGTGATACTGACAGACAGATAGAGTAACTTCTACATTAATAATATTAGTAAGATTATGTCCACTGAATCTTGATGAAAACCTTACTTTGAATCGAATCGTAGTAGGAATTATCACCAAAAGTCCATCCTCCTTGTTTCTTCTCCTTTGGTCCTGTAGTTCCTACGATTTACGAGCCGTAGTTGTGTTCAATTACAAAATAGATCATTAAGCTCTTTGAGAAATTACTGCTAAATACAGTTATCATTCCACCCAGATCAGAATTTCACTTTGCAAGCTGCTTACATTTAATGAAAGTTATTTTAAATACCTACCCCTTCTTCTTATCGAGTAGAATTTCAAGTACTTACACTTAAGTACGCTTAAGTTTCACTACTTGCCGAATTTAAAACAAAACTGTAAGTCGTATTTTTAATATAACAATTCTTGTCAAATTATCTTCTGAAGACTATACTTATAATATCCAGTAATTCCACATTCACCTACCCCTACAGGTAAGGGTAGAACAAAAAGCGCGGAGACAGCAGCGGTATCAGATGGGCGTAATTTTTCATTACATTACCATAGGATAGTCATGCGCGCGTGAAGATAAAACCTCGTCCCGAACCGTACCGAACCGCGTACTACGAGAATGCGGGAAAACGATACGACACTTAGAAAAAATACGCCGTTGAAAAAAAAACTTTTTTTTGTTTTTCTTTTATATTTATTAATAAACGGTTTTCAGATATACCTGTAGGAAGTTAATGTTATAGGTATTATGTAATTCAAACGTGATATAATATATCTTCGCAAATTAATTGCGACATGGTCGCAAGCCGTTGGAGAAATAGACAAAAGCTTTATTTGTAACAAAGGATAGAAAATATTTTACAGTAAGTAATGTTCATTCACTGAAACTAAAAATAAAACAGAAATTAAAATATACAAACATTGCATGGTAAAGAATTAAGTGCAGAGATCGCTAGGATGGCCGAAAAGTAGTGTTTCCCATCTTGAACAGTAAAACTTGCTTCTTCTGGTAAAATACATCTTGTATTAGATTGGTACCCGTTTAATAGTATGAGATCATCGAAAAAAAATTTTTTTTCGGCATTCTCTGAAACAAAAAAAAGAAAATTTAACTTATTTGTTGTTTGTAAGACGTTGCGTACAATGAGAAAGTTTTTTTTTGTTTCCGTTTCATAAACAGTAAAAGTAAGTGTAGTCACATAAACCCAGCAAATAAGAACTTGCAACCAGATGCCTTATTATGCACAA
This sequence comes from Heliothis virescens, assembly GCA_002382865.2. Taxonomy (NCBI): domain Eukaryota; kingdom Metazoa; phylum Arthropoda; class Insecta; order Lepidoptera; family Noctuidae; genus Heliothis; species Heliothis virescens. The sequence goes on along the minus strand of NWSH02000329.1, from coordinate 3,758,536 downwards.
AGAAGTTCGTATTAGATATTTCCTGAAATTCTTTCACACTAACCATATTGTCACGAATTTGTTTCTAACAATAAAAAAACAGTATAAAAAAAAAACAAAAATAAAAATATTCTTTCTTCCCATCTCATAGTACGAGGGCCGGGGTGTAGAGTTCCCTTAGGAAATTAATAGTCGAGTGGCGCAGACCCTTCGAGCACGAAGTTCCCGCGACCGCCGCTAGGTGGCGGTGAAGTTACATGTAACGCCACCATTCCATTTTTAAATTGGAATATAAGATTACGTTGTTTGTAGCTTTGTTGAAGGTGGGTAGGTGTATAGTCGTGAGTTTTTTGTCGATAGTAAGGTGTGGTTGGAATGTTTCTTTTTGTTTAAAATTATACAAATATATTTTGAAAAATAGTCCTACCTACCTACTGAAAAATAAACTTTCAAATATGAAAAAAATATATTTAACAATAAAATGTACTAAATTTTTTCTAAAATCTACTTCGAGCTACATAGATATGCATCTGCCTACACGGCTAAATTAAACTACGATTTAATGCGCCACATAAATCACGCAGCCCAAATCTACGCACAAATAATTCGCAGCAAACCCTACAGATGTCGCCACCAACAAAAATACACACACGAATAAAACCCGCACATTTTCAAATACACCTAACAGGAAACTATCAACCGCACACAAACTATTCCGCTTACATCGAAATATTTAATAGTCGCTAAAATATTCGCCAAGCGGCGACGGGCGGGTAGAACTAAGCTAAATTAAACCAACTGCTCAGTTATTTGTTTCAAATTATTATGATTTTAGTTTTGTAACATTCGCTGTAAAGTCGGGAATGTTCGCTAGTTAATCGTTTCAAATTTCGTACGAAAGCTTCTGCTGTAATGTGCGAAATTGAAATTAGAATGTTGAAATGTGTTACTTTGTAGTTCGTGCGATTTGGGGAGGTTGTTAAGCCGAAGCTGAGTTAGGAATTAAATATAATTAGGTAATATTCTCGGAATGTTTTGCTAATGTTACAAAGTGGTAGTTTTTGTGTGCAGTGGTTAATTTTCGAATGTACACTGATTCTAGAAACTGCTATGCAATGTACTATTTATGGTATATCAAAACCGCCAAAAATGAGAGCAGAGGCAAATATACAAGTAGGCAGGCACTTTAAAAGCGATTGTAATGAAAAAAAAAATGATTGATAAAATTGGCCAACGCGGTGTGATATCAAGAAAATAATACGAAAATAAACTGATTGCCGATAGCTAATCCGTGTCCTTCGTCGAAATAATCGTAAATATTATGTATCTTCTCAACTCAACAGATTTTTTGTGTGATACTTACTAAGTTCCACACCATCAATTTTGAAAAGAATAGGTATCAAGTCATCTTATAGCCTCACTATAGGTACTTGATAAATCATCAATTAAAATTTTTCGCAGTTAACACAACTTGATCCCACCCATCGACTTGAAACACATTTTAACCCTCCCAATAACAAGCTCATCTAAAACCACCCAATATATTTCCGTGCAACAAACTTTAAAGCTATGTAGCGTACTCAAACAGCACTTTGCGTACAGAATTTCAATTACAAAACTCTAGTACTATAAAATCTATCGAGTCAAAACATGGCGTTGCAAGTCCAACCCTCTCAAAGCCGAACGAATCTAATTTCAGACCTCGCCAACTATTTAAACCGAAGTTAGTTTCGAGTCTAGAAGTCCCAGACGCAACGCACTCTCAATTAGCGAGTCCCGTATGAAAGTTTAACCGCCCATACATAACCATTATGTGTAAAATACGGGTAAAGTGCAAAGTTAGACAGCGTTTCTATCCTTGTGAGGCTATAACTCATGTGTGGCCAACTTCTGAGAGTACCGTGTGCAGGCGTAGGGTTAATAGTTTATTGTTTTTTTATTGGTAATTGTATTTTTTTTATTTTGTTATTTTTAGTAATAGTTATCTGTAATCTTTGAACCTGGATAAATATTTTTTTTTTGTTGATGATTGAACAGTAGAATAGTTTCTGGGAATTTTTCAAAAACTCAAGCCTGTAGTTGTTCATTATCATAATGAATTGGCATATGGCTTACCATAAAGTTGACACTAAGGCCAATTAAATTGTTTTTCTCAAGACTATGATTATATGTAACTTTTCCGTCTCTTATGTATCGAACTAAAAGTAATCAAATAAGTAATGGTCTGATTTACAATGTCTGAAAAAATATCCAAATAGATAAATTAATTCTAGTAAAACTTAGACCTATTTTTTTCTCAAATTCCTTTCCAGATTATGAATTTATCTTGTAACTAGCCTATAGCTTTTGCTCGATATCTAACACTGAAAGAATTTTTCAAATCGGACCAGTAGTTCCTGAGATTAACATGTTCAACCAAACAAACAAACTCTTCACATTTATAATATTAGTATAGACTAGGCCAGGCTAAAACTTCCATATCAATATATTTTCCATTGAAAAAAATACCTAGGTTAATGTATGTATGTTATTTTGCAGACGGTAGGTGCGGGCGCGGGACGCGGGGCGCGGGGGGCGGCGCCAGTGTGCGGTAATTGTACAAAAGTTACCATCCTCAGCTCCAGCGGATTCGTTCACGCTTCCTTACTTGTGAACAGCAGACGAGCGGCTCAAACGCGGCGGGTTGACGCCCGTCTAGGAAGTTACCGTTGGCATAACTTGCTAACTATGTTGATGCTAGCGATTTAACGCCTTGCTTGTGCGCTAGTTTATTGTTCATATATTTGGACCATTGTGAAGTCACTTTTGACCATCTTTGGGGCGGCAAACTCATACGATAAGTTTTTTATTTAGGCTCTACCTATGTAGAAAGCCAATTTTGAAGTTTATCGCCGATTCTTGTACATATTACGAATACAAATCGTCTTAGTATTGGCAGTAGCCTCAAAAAATAAACAAATACATATTAACATTGGATTAATTCGTTAAAATATTTTTCTTCTTCACATAATGTGATTATATGTAACGACTTGATTACTTTTTCACTTTATTCAGTCATTTGACATCAAAACGCATGTATCCCGAGTGTTTATTTTGTTTGACTACCCCTATACTATTTCAAACCAGGGATGAAGTCAGTACAGTACCTTACTTAGTCTGTAGGTACATAACCTTACCTTACATAAATAATCTCCAACGAAAACACGTAGGTAGAGAAGCGCTTTGCAAATTACCCAGCTTTCCCATCACTACGGGCCCATTTTCCCAACTTAATCAAATACTTTCCAAGTCATTTCACACACCCCGTCCCCTAATACGGGGCCCGTGAAAACCGTAACGTTCGATTTCCCGTCCCGAGCCCTAATCGTAACTTTTCTTCAATCAACCGTCTACGAATCGTAAAGTAAAATCTAATTACCGCTTACAGATTGCCATCGACTCAGGGCTGCGCGTGATTAAAAATTTAAATTATGTTTTAAAATTAGAACGTTTTAATCTAGGGTCGGGTTTAAAAAGTTTTTATTCAAGTGGGAATGCTTAAGTTGACGTCCGTTGTTGAGTGTAGCAGTGTAGGGTTGGCTGTGTGACTTTTTTTTTGTCGATTTTCTTTCTTTTCTAATTTGGTTACAGCTTTTTTTTAGCTTCGAGATACAATTTCTATTGTTGTAACAACAAAAAGCTGAGCTTGGTCAAACTAAACATTAGAGACATGGATACGATTCTCGAATTCACGTTATTGAAATAACGAAACCAATATCTTGAACTAATATTCATATTCAATAAGTTTCGGGGACGCAAAATATCATGAAAATGACGTATTAATATTTGTGTACATAATAATGCGAGCAATCCAGTGTTACAAACACTTTTAATGAGAATTTAAAAGATTAAATAATGGTGTTTCACAAGATCGAATTGTTGAAAATTCCAGTAAAACCTGTAATGTTCTGAAATAAGTATATTTCCATTAATGCGTACTTGGAAGTTGAAGCATTGATTGTTGTGGTTTGTCTGAAATATCGATAATTTTAATTAATGTACACGTAATACGACAAAGTAACTAGTTTAATGAACTCTCATGACTTCACGAACATAATAGTTACATTTTGTTATTTATTTCGTACTATATGCTGCCAGCGGCTTCGCCCGCTTCCCGAGGGAACTATTTCCCGTACCCGGATAAAAATAGCCTAACCTAACCTACTACAATCCGTCAAATTTCTTCAATAGATTCTCAACCTTATCACAATAAGGGAAGGTTAATGTTCGATTGGTAAAATTTGACAAATTCGGTTAGGATATCACAGTCTAATTTGATAGGGATTCGCATCTTATAGTAAACAAAAGGAAAATGATTATTTGAGTTTATCCATTAGATGTACTGAATAAAATAATTTCAGTTGATACACACACGGCAGAGGAAGCTTATTATAGACCATCATTAAATCTTGACTTATTATTTAGTTAATTTAAACATACAATTCTTAAAAAATTGTAATACGTTGCAGAACATAGTTCGGTATCTCAAGTTAGTTTATAGAACGCATTTTTTTCGCTAATTTTGAAGAAAAAGAATGAGCAAAGTCAGAAAATATAATTTTGTTATTTTACCTATAGAAATCGCTTATTTAGGAACCATTATTTGTCTTAATGGGTAAACCATAACTGCTAGAATTGTATAAAAGTAAATACTTATTCTATTGTATACTTAAGTACCTTTGAGAACATGTGTCAAATTGATTTCCTTACGTTACCTATTTACCTATCCATCCATTTTTCTAATATCAAAGTATCGGCCTAGCCAGCCCTGTGTCCTGGGCAAGTTAGGCAAGCGGTGGCCGGGGCGGGTCTTGTGGCGCAGGGCGGGCAGTAATGAGTTGGGCGGCCGAGGACTCGCAGACACGAACGTAGGCATTAAACTTTCGACCACTTTGGTTGGTCGAGAATTGCACAACTTTGTGACTGTGACAAATTAGGTGACGATAGTCTTGAAGTTTGAAATATCAATTTGGTTTCAGTAAAATTAAAGGCGAGTTTCATAGGTCTCAGATAATGTGCTGACAGATACTGCCATAGAAAAGTAGCAAAAATTAAAAACATTTCTATGGCCCTATCTGTCAGATAGCTATCTAGAACTCTATCTGAAACCTTTGAAACTGGCCGTAAACCTCTTATTAACACGCTTTTATTAGGTCGACCTGTATGTATGAAACTAACTTAATAAAATAATGAAATCTAAGGTCACTTAATTAATTTAACCATCTTCCAAGGATCGTAGCGTCATGAAAATTGGCAGTTGTTTTGTTTATAAAAAAAATGCTGGTCGTTCCTTTTTCAAAATCCAAACATTTTTGTCATTCTGACATTTCTACTCAGCCAGTAACAAAATGCATGTGACATTTATGCTTTCACGTATTTCAACACATTGGTCATTCTGTGAAAATTTTATTTTATATATTAACTGGATTATTTGCGAACTATCCTGTGTAAGCGCATTAACCTCTCTGCTCGACCAGATTTTGACATAGACATACACCGTAGATTCGGCGGGACTTTTGGAACCGCGATGTGGAATTCAAAAATTTATACCAACTTTCAACATATGATTTCTAAGTGCATAATGCCTCATAAGGAATATTTTAGCAATAGTTTTCGAGAAAACTTATTTGACAACAATATGCAATAGGTCAAATGAGGTCATTAAATTTAAAATTAAGTGAAAACTACGTATATCTAAGGACTATCCAAAAGTTAGGCATTTTTAATTTGGTAAAAACTTACGAATAAATAGTCGAACACTATCTTGAACACAACACGGACGTCATATTTATAACATTTTCAATCCACTTGCATTATATTTCGTGTATTTATTTATGTTCCATAATAAAAAAAACGCACTTAAAATACACAATAAAAAATTAGCAATATTACAAGGTGATCACATCTATAGACAAAGTAGAGTAGGATTTTTTTTTTAAATTGTGCATTTGACAAATCGATTGAAATGTATTATGAATAATCGAACAGCTAAAAATATTTTTAAATTATTTAGTGAAAAATAACGATTTAATTTATTTTGTATTTTTTTAAGCAATTTATTTTATTATTCGATATTCAAATTCAAAGGATATTTTTTATTAATCTTCATTTTATATTGTAAAGCTGAAGAGTAAGTATGTTTATTTGCTGAATGCGTTAATCTCATGAACTACTGATCCGGTTTAAAAAATTAAAGAATCGATTCGATTTGAATATTTATTAGGGTTCCTTAGCAGCATGGCAAAAAACGGAACCCTTATAAATTCGTCATGCCTATCTGTCTGTCCGTACGTCATAGCCACATTATTCCGAAACTTTTATGACGACACAATTGAAACTTAGTAGGTAAATATAATTTTTATGTCATAAAAAGCCACCCGAAACTACGCCCCCTGACCCACGCCTATGGTGGCCGGGAGTCACCTCTCGACACCCAGCTCCGGTGGTGTTTTCCAGATCTGGCTGGGATGAGCGGTGCGAATTATCAGTCGCTCCGCTGCCTCCTTCTGCAGCATGACTGTTTTGCAGATGGAGGCGACGGCATCCCATTCCCTCTTGCGGCAAACCATGGCTTGAATCAGGGCTGGGCGCGGGGAGTTACTGTCGCCAATTGCCTGCTCGAGGACACGGCGGTGCCCTTATCTGTTCAACTGTGTGATCAACCGTGTCTTCTGGGCCGTTTGCACAGTGGTCACAATTGGGCGCCACGTCCCCTTAACCCTTAATTCCTATTAACCCTCCCCATAAAATAGACTTCAGATTCGCGATATTCCCTGCAAAGCCAACCCCAAAATAAAATTCAAATTAGCTGGTAAACATAGGAAAGATGCACAGCCAAATATATAAACCTTCCTTTTTGGGAGGTCGGTTAAAAATATCCTTTCTTCTTCTACTAGTCAAGGCCTTTTATTT
>NWSH02000329.1:3738393-3748728 GCA_002382865.2 Heliothis virescens | reverse complement strand
CGACCGCGCCAAGCATTGCTTAACCTTATGATCGAACGATCCGCGCGGCTTTGACTTAGCCACGAGCCACGAGCCCCTTTCTAATATTAATATTTTATATTTTTGTATCTGCCTAATAAGTTTTGAATGTGTGGTCTTAATTGTAGTTTCGGGATAAAAGTAGCTGTGACATACGGACGGACAGACAGTTATGACGAATCTCTGTTCGGCCGGGTTCCATTTTTAGGGTTCCGTACCCAAAGGGTAAAAAGGAACCCTATTACTAAGACTTCGTTGTCTGTATATCTGTCTGTCTGTCTCCAGGCTGTATCTCATTAACCGTTATAGCTAGAATGCTGAAATTTTCACAAATGATGTATATCTGTTGCCGCTATGACAACAAATACTTAAAATTAAAAAAAAATATATTAAGGCTGTTGATTTATATTAATTAGTTGCAAAATTGTATATTAGTAGCGCCATCTATTAGAAATAATGTGCAACTTAACTAACTCACACTTGACCATTCCTATTGTACTTTTTTCATAGATAATGGTACGGAACCCTTCGTGCGCGAGTCCAACTCGCACTTGGCCGGTTTTTTTAGTTCGAAATCATCCTATAAGTCTTACCAAGGGGTAAGACTGGTTGACAGACCTTCTGGTTTCTGACTACCCGTAACGACTGTCAAAGATGTTCAAGTGACAGCCGGGACCCACGAGTTTATCGTGCTTTTCGAAACACGGAGGAACTCGTTATGACAAGATGGTCACCCATCCACGGACCGACCGCGCCAAGCGTTGCTTAACCTTATGATCGAACGATCCGCGCGGCTTTGACTTAGCCACGAGCCACGAGCCCCTTTCTAATATTAATATTTTTTATTTTTGTATGAAAATCGTGTTAATGTAATACATCTACCTACTAAGTTTTGATTGTGTGGTCTTAATAGTTTCGGGATAAAAGTGGCTGTGACATACGGACGGACAGACAGATATGACGAATCTCTGTTCCGCCGTGTTCCGTTTTTTGCCATTCGGCTACTAAACCCTAAAAACACAAATTCAAAATATTTAATCGCTTAAAAAATATAATTTTCAAATAATCCTAAAACCGAATAAATATTTTATTCCTGCAAAAAAAAACCGGTTTCAGAGCAATTTTTAGCATATATAAAGGTGCTATTACTTTTTTTGTTTATTTCTCATAATAATTATTAATTGTGTTATTTAGTAATATATATTTACAAAGGAATTGAATCGATTATTTTTAAAGGAATCGGGTCAATCGATATCTGGTAATAGTCTATTCGTCTATTCTTGTCTATTCTTCTATAAATAAAAAAAAACAACTAATGTAAACAAACATGGCGGATTGGTTTAGAATTCGCGGTAATTACGATTGGATTTTGAATGTGTAATTTTAATTTTGGGATGCAATAATTAAAGGTTTGTTGACGTAAAAATATTATAAATTTATTTAAGAATTTTAATTAGTACACACAAATAAGGTTTGATAGTAAGGAAAATAAATATGAACGTAAATAATTAGGACAGTGTATGACTCAATAGCGGACCCCGATCGGGGTTTCAATTGAGCTTACGGTAACCTTCATGTCAAGACCCCGATCGGGGTCCGAACCGGACTACACGGTTAACACAGTGACACTGATTGATGACTGTAAACTAGTATTGACCGCCGTATGTTTGATAAGCTTCAGCTGAATTTTCATTTGAGTTTTTAGTATTTTAAAAAACAATGATCATTAGATTTTAAAATATTTATTTATTCTTATAAAAATAACGTCTTAGTATAAATAAAAGGTAATACAGTTTTGTGTATATTTTTTGTTTTTTGTTGCGTTTTGGTTGTAAATCTGTTTACTACAGAACCGGTCCTGAAAAAAGTCGAACGTTTTCGAGGTTAACTTTGGTTAACTTTAATCTTAACCTTTAGGGCCAGTTTCACATGTTCCAGATAAAGTTTTTTCTAGATTGCTATCTGACAGGTAATTCCATAAAAAGTAGTCAAAATTCAAAACATAACCTTTTGAAGTAATAAGTAATAGATAGATGACTATATTATATTAAATAATATAATAATGGATCACAACGTTGTTTGCTGAGAAAAGTTTTTTTTTTCAGATATTAAGCACATGTCATGAATATAAAAATAAACTTTGTGGTTGTGTTTCTGTGATCGTCATCTGTTGGTGTTGTTCTAGATACCTCTATCTGGAACATAATATGAAACTGGCCGTCAGTATTCTAATGAGGCAGTTGCTACAACACTGTCGCTTCTACATTTTTTTCTTCAAACTCTTTGGCGAAAAGTTGAAATTCGGCTCGCTCTCGAGACTACAGATAAATATCTGGCCGCGGCCGGACTTTTTTAATATAAATGTTCTTTGTTCCTGACGGGAGAAACTTTTAATGAAAATTCAAATAAGGACAACTTTTAACCTTTTGTTTTTTTTTCGCGTTTGTTTTTTTTCTGGCGTAGAATTGTTTTTTGTTATCCCAAGTGCCAGTGATAAGGATCGTCGTTTGTTTTAGTTTTTTTCGTGAAATTCAGTTTTTGGTTTGTTTTTATTTTTTAACTTTTTTACAGGTTTTTACATCATTTAGCATCTACACATGTGTATCATAACTTTGTACATGCAAATACTTGCGTAAAAAAAACGTTTCTTTTTACTTACTTATCGCCCCAAGAAACTATCTCCACAATTTGACACAAATATTTTTGGACATTTTACCAAAAAAAGACTTCTTATTACCACTTTCTTGAGTAACGATAGCTCTTTAACCATAACCAAACATAACCAAGAAAATACGATCTACTATAACTCCATCATTATCCTGCCTTCCTACCTACCTGCACAAAGACCAAGGTAATGAGCAGAGCCGTTATTTATTCGGCCCCATTGCCTCAGGGACGAAAACCAAATATAACCCCTCTTTATTTGGTCTACAGCATACATTTTAATCAAGTGACCCTGTCAGTACCGTAGGACCTACACTTAATTACTTAAGTTGATTAGGTTTGTGTATGTATGTGTGTTAAGTTGTGGCTGTATTTTTAATTGTTGAAGTAGTTTTTTGTAATGCTATTTTTTTTTGCAAGCAAGTGTAAAAGTTTTTTTGGGATCTAACTATGCTAGTTTCGTGCAAATAAATTGCATCATAGTCTGTTTTTGGGGTTCAGTACTAGAAAGGTAAAACGGGACCCTATTATTAAGATTTCGCTGTCCGTCCAACCGTCTGTCACCAGGCTGTTTCTCACGAACCATGATAGCTAGAGAGACAGAAGTTTTGGCAGATGATATATTTCTTTTGCTGCTTTAACAACAAAACTGGAATAAAATACATATTTTAGGGGGCTCCCATATAACAAACGTGTAAATAAAGGAAGAATCATATGTGGGTACTTATTTTTGCAAGCAAGTGTAAAAACTTTTTTTCTTTGAGGATCTAGATATGCTAACATATTTCTATATTTTTCCATAGTGTGTTCGTATTCAATACACCAATACAGTATAATAATGTAACGATCAAAATAATTTGATACCATTCGAATATTTGTAATTACAAACTGTATACAATTAAATTGAATGTAGGAATTTTTCTAGAACCATGTAACGCAAGTAATTACACTAGTCAACAAAATAAAAATAAAAAAATGCAACAAATATGAAATATATAATTCCTTGTAGATAATTTGATACTGAATCAAAGTCCAGAACATAAAATTGCTCTAGCACGTCGGAATTTGGAGATAAACCATGGTTATAGTGCTAAAAACGCGATTTTTAAGGATATTTGACGTAAATTTTAGGAGGACAAAAAAAAATATAGTATATTTTACCTATACCATCATATAATACTACTTTCCCCGCATTCAATCCATTTGAATTTAAATTTTTACGACTTTTCTTTCCCAAGATATAGCATTTTATATTTACNAAAAAAAAATATAGTATATTTTACCTATACCATCATATAGTACTACTTTCCCCGCATTCAATCCATTTTAATTTAAATTTTTACGACTTTTCTTTCCCAAGATATAGCATTTTATATTTACATCAGAGTTTTTCATACTAATAGATCAAATAGAATATAGGGGAGATCGAACTACCGCAGCTAAAATAGTATAGAACGTCAATAAAAACTCGTAGCGTTAGAAATTAAAATGGGTTGGCATCGGGAAGAGTAGTACTATATGATGGTATAGGTAAAAAAAAACTATATTTTTTTTGTTCTCCAAAAATTTACGTCAAATAGCCTTAAAAATCGCCTTTTTAGCACTATAACCATGGTTTATCTCCAAATCCCGACGTGCTAGAGCAATTTTATATTCTGGACTATGATTCAGTATGAAATAATCTACAAGAAATCATATATTTTACCTTTGTTGCAAAAATGCTGTAGACCAGTGTTATTAATTAAATAAAGAGAGTTCGCAATCACCAATAATGAATAGCGTCAAATGAATTCGGAAATCATTATGTTTTAATGATATCTGGAATCATTACTGTAATACCCAGAAATATTTTAACTATTAACATCCTTTCAACATACATATATGACATACAAACAAGTGAATCTCACAACTGTTGTACCCACGACAACAGGTCAAGTTATCCAAATCTGTAAAATTTTACCAATCGAATATTAATCGTCCACTATAATGATAAGGTTGAAAATCTATTGAAGAAATTTTACCAATTGTGGCAGGTTGATGTGTTGTCGTCTGTAGGTACCTATGGGGAAGAAATGTATTTTTAATGCCACTTTCCACACAAAAAAATAAATTAAACCGATCAAGAGCGAGTTGGACTCACACATAAAGGGTTCAATATTATTTTCTATGAAACAGACAAAAATCACGTTCGTTAAATGGGCGCCCCCTAAAATAGGTGTATATTTTCTTCTAGTTTTCAGTATTTTATAGCAGCAACAGACACACATCATTTGTAAAAATGTCACCTGTGTAACTATCACGGTTAATGAGATGCAGCTTGGTAACAGATGCATCCACAGATAGCAAAGTCTTAGTCGTTGAACCCTTTGGCTATGAAACCCCTAAAATTAAGTTTCCTAAGGTTGGACCTATCAACTGTTTAAATAAACAAAACGAGCTTCATCACAGCCACTAATTTAGCGAACGGTCTAAACCGAAATACCTACACCTTCTCCAAATATTACAAACCAATGCAAACGAACCTTCACAAAATTAAAATTCTCATACGGACACTTTTGAAAAAGATATATATGAGGGTGTTCTTTCATCTTTCCCGGGCGGTACCACTACCTTAGTCGTTTGCGGGCTAGGGGCGGGTCGGACCGTACCCCAAGGGGGGTAACACGGGGAAAAGTTGGGGAACAGACCTCTGCGGTGTTATTTATGGGTCTCTCGAGTACACTGAAGTGCCCGCTGAATATAAATCCTGGGGCCGGCAAAGACTTAAAATGTAAAATAAGAACGGAAAGGGACGCATTTGAAACCCACGCTCCGTGCCTACGTTGTTTAAATTAGGTTTTATTATGCTCGGTTATATATAGGACATAGGTGTTTCAATATAAATGGTACCTAAATTGACTGTACGCTGAGACATGAAAATGTTAGGTTTAAGATATTATTTTTAACTACCACGTATGTAGGTACTACTAAAATTTTCGGTAGAACTAAAATATAATGTGCCGTACATGAAACCACTTCTAGATTTCTTTATATCGCTTTATCATATTGAGTACCGTTCTAGAAAACAGCTCAATATCTAAGTACAAAACGAACATAATATGTATAGGTACGAGCATATACGACGACCGTTACAACCCTTCTCATAAAATGGAAGGGGCGCATTATTTGTTCTGCCACTAAAGTCTCCCTTTGGGCTCAAGTTACGTTTTTCACTCTCATTAAAATTTACATGTAATCTAAGCTCCGGGTAGGATGAAAGCATCTTCATATTTACGACGGTAGGTGATAAAACTGGACTTTTTTATAAGCATATTAATAACTTGCGTTTAAATTTCAGATAAGTAAAATTCAACTTTACCAATAATTTTACCCCGAAGTACCAAAATAGGTCCAAAAAATACTTTTCTGATCACAAAACTATGGCAAAATTTTGCGTAATGCCTAACCTAACCCTTACTACGAGTACCTGACCAACAATAAATTCGGTCAAGTAATATTGCAGACTACAGGTAGGTAGTACCTGTATAATTATGTAGTAGTATTTCACAAAACCCCGAGTCGGCACAGAATCGTCTAAACGTGCTTAGGCGACGCTTACACAGATACATGAGTACATACGTAGAGGTAATCTGTGAAAAACACGCGAATTCGTCATAACTCGTAAGCCCCGTCCGTAAAGTACGCACTTCACTAAAAATATGAGTTTTGGTACAAGTTATAAGCGATTTTAACATTTTGATTTTTGTTATGCCGGGTTTCGTAGCTATTTTATAATCATGACTGGTATAGTTCGGTTTCATTTGTATTTTTCTAAGTTAAAACTGTTGTTTTTATTCTTCTACGTACTGTCCGTGTGTAAATGTGTCCCTGCTATCAATTGCATATTAACACATTCAGGTGCCACCTCGTGTACAGACGACAGCACATCAAGTTACCACAATCTGTCAAATTTCTGCAATCGATTTTCAACCTTATCACATAAGTGGGTAGGTTAATGTTTGACTGGTAAAATTTGACAGATTTGATACGTTGACTGCTCGAAGAGTCGTGGCTAAGTCGAAGCCGCGCGATCGATCGATCATAAGGTTAAGCAACGCTTGGCGCGGTCGGTCCGTGGATGGGTGACCATCTTGTCATACGAGTTCTTCCGTGTTTCGGAAGGCACGATAAATTGGTGGGTCCCGGCTGTCATTTTGAACATCTTGGCATGCGTTACGGGTAGTCAGAAGCCAGAAAGTCTGACAACCAGTCTTACCAAGGGGTGCCAGGTTGCCCGGTAACTGGGTTGTGGAGGTTCAGAAATGCAGTCCGCTCCATGTAAAACACTGGTTCTCAGCTGCATCCGGTTAGACTGGAAGCCGACCCCAACATAGTTGGGAAAAGGCTAGGCAGATGATGGTATACGTTGACCTGCTGTCGTCTGTACCTACCTTATGAATCTAAAACCCTGAAATATGAGAGCGTCAGGATGAAGAACGAAAGTCCATCCATCGTTATCGCCCTAAGCATTTCGAACCTTCTACTTGCAGCAAAATATCTACCTCTGCCTCTCCACTGCATCACACTCTTTGTAACAAGCGTTTTACACCTCTTCATCGCATTCCTTTTAGTACTGAATTTTTTTCACCGGTATATTCCCCGCTACCTCTTATAACTTTTACCACATCCCACACCGTGATGCCGCACACAATCCCTCATTAAACAGCACACGACGCGCGTCACATTACTACGATAATTTGTACCAAAGTCGCATTGAACCCATTCGTAGCACTCTCCACGTACCACGGTGGACCTGCAACTAATAACATTCTGTTCGTAAGCGCACGTTTGCTACTTTTTGGGACAAATTGTAAAAGGCAGTTTGTACCTACCAGTGTGTTTCATTATTTATATGTGTACACAGAAATATAAGGCAGCTTTGTAAAACTGTGTTTTCATACAAAACGTTGCCTAATTAATTAGCTATTAGTTTAATATTTACTCTATTTCAAGCACTAAACAAAACGTAAATTTTGGAATATTCGCCACCAAATTTATTTACGTAACGCATCGTAATAATATGGTAGAACGAAGCGTAACTAACTACAATATAAAAAACAATATTTTCGCATAAAATGTAACAAGAGTAGCTGGCAAAAACCGCAGTCACCCTAATTTTCCATTATCACAAAATACAGCCATAAAGAGTGTCCTCCCAGGCTGAAAATATCTTATGAAAGAATTTATAATGAGCTGCTGAAAAGGGATAATTGATATGAATTTTCCGTCGAGCCTCCGAGGGCTTTGTGATGAGACAAAAGGAATTATAAACAAGTGGTGTATGCCTTCGTGGGTGTGGAGGCTGGGTATAGGCACGTGGAATTATGTGTTTTATATTTTGTCATAATGAGGGAAGATGTAAACCACATTATTATAAAACGTGGTCCTAAGAATTGGCTTTAGTACTAGGTATACAATCGACTCGAACATGCTGAGGCTCTATACCTGTTACTAAGCCTGGTACTTTTTAAAACCAAGTTTCATAATGAGATTAAAGGTATTTTCAATTAAGTTCTAACTCCCACCATTAGTTACATTTTAGAACATCTATTTTCATCGCATTTCCTTAAAACGTAGCTACAGCGTAGGTACATACTACATACCCTTCATTTTCATTACCCAATGTAAATAGTAATATTACAGATTTATTTACCACTACAGGGCAAAGATATATTTTCATATCTTAAACCTTAGAAGTCTTAGCACTGAACAAGCTTTCTCAAGACAGATTATCAGTTTCTGACTTTTACACACTCACACACACACTGACGCAAATGCACAAATGTATGTTACGTGCTTTAAAACTAACGTATCTATAATAATAATAATAATAAGCCCCCTAAGGCCCTGTCCGCACAGCGAATTTTATTCGCGCGAATTTTATTCGCGCGGATTTGCGCGGTTTTTATTCCGCAACCACATTAGGTCCTGTCCGCACAGCGAATTAAATTCCGCGCGATATTTGTCATAGTCATACTACTTCATACCGTACAAAACATTCGCGGAAATAAATCCGCGCCGCATCGCGTGAAATTTGCATCAAAAAACAGAGATTTTTATTTCGCGCGAATTTTATTCCGCCAGTGCGGATACTTCTATTGTATTCAATGTGTTACAGAATTGCGAGAAAAAATTCGCGCGGTTAATATTCGCTGTGCGGACTGGGCCTAAAATAGACATGTTTTTATTTATCAACGCATTAAACGCCTCATCAACTATTCACGCATAGTCGCTATAGATACATTTACTATAAACTCTGAAATAATAAAAGAACTCCCAAACCGCCATTTTGTTCACAAACACGGATCAATAAAAACAAACAGTAAATTGGACAACTCCAATGTTTATCATCGCGTATGGCTATTTTACTCACAAAATTGCTAATTAGCGTATCCGCATTTCTTAGCTACGCAAACGTATGCATATTCCTAGATCGTCAGTGCAGCGATCCGATGCGGTCGTATTTGCCGACGTGACTAATTTATTAGCGCTAATGTGGCGGGCGGAAGCCGCTACTCGACTTCTGATATGAGTCAAACACTCATAGCAAATGAACTGCTGGCGTTCTTGCAGCAGAAACTGGATGTGATGGACGAGGTGTCCGCCATCCAGATCTGCGCAACGAATTCAAGGAAGAAGATGTGGCAGCTGCTAAGCTGCTTTGTACAAGTGCTCAACAAGTGCGACCAGATGGTGTCCCCCAGGCGTAGGGACCAAGAAAAGCATAGAAGACATCATCACGCTGCTCAAGGGACCGACCCGGATGACGTGCCGACATTTGTGGCGAGGATTCAACAAGCTCCCTCCCGTAACTTTCGATCACGTCGACGTGACCAGCCTTTTGAAGGACATCGTGTGTTCTCAAGGCCAGCTTGGGTACGTGATGAAAAGGATTGATCATCCCAAGTTACTGTTGCCGATTTGCGTAAGGAGACTTAATGATTTGCGCAACACACAGTAAAGTCTAGGTCACCATCGGCATCGAACGTAAACACGCGTCGCGGAGCAGCTGCTGACCATCGGCGGTCAGTTTCGCGTCAGCGGTTTTGTCTACACCCTGTCGTCACCGAAGACTGCTGAGCGAGCTGAGTGCGCAAGTCGCGCGCCCGCCCTGCCCGCTACCGCGCCTCCCGCGCCCGCTGATAAACACACCGTACAGCTGACAAGTTGTGCAGCGTCAACAAAAAAGTGTGTAACAACGAGCACTCCAGTGTTCTTCAAAAGAAGCCCGTTCCCGAGAAGGAAGCGCCAAGGGCTGATGAAGATGGTTTTGTGACGGTGCAAAGGAGGAAGCGCCGTCAAAGAAACAACCAGGAACCGCTGGGCACAGCTCCCATCAAGGGTAACATCCGATTCGTGTCGCCAGCGAACACTCCCGTATATATTCCGCCTTCACTATACTACTAAGGTGGAGGATATCGTGGAGTACGTGTGCCAGAAGACAAAGTACAGGCTGAGAGTGCAACAGCTGGAATCGCGCCGCAACGTCTACTTCAATTCGTTCGTGGTGCGAGTACCGACGTGTTTTCTGCACATAGTCTTGGCGGAGGACTTCTGGCCGCAAGGGTGGTGTTACGTTCCACGTGATTAGATGGTCAATCAGGACGTGTGGTT
>NWSH02000329.1:3714536-3733921 GCA_002382865.2 Heliothis virescens | reverse complement strand
GAAGTTCAGAATATTTTATCCTTATTAAAGTTTAACTTTGCAGGATTTTTGATATCCTGTAAACTTATGTATACATTGTTTACATGGGTGTATCTTAATAAATCATATTTTTTCCACTTTTTATTTTCCACTTTGTCGGCGTGATTGATAGACAATTCGTGTTTCAGCCTAAAGACGTCACTACTGGACAACGGCTCCCCAATGTTCGCTCACTTTGCTCGATCTTCAGCCACCGCATCCACAGCTTCCCGGCGACCTTGACCAGATCGTTCCCATCCATCAACTTGGGTGTCTGCCACGCTGCGATCCGGGTCATGTCACATAGAGAACTTTCTGCCACTTGCCGCTTCAGTTTTGCCGCTTCAGTTTTGTTCATTTATCCATGGTCATGACCTACTCGCTTGGGGACTTCTGTTGAGGTCATTCGAGCATTTTAATCAATCTTTCAATCTTAGCCGTAACTACGATACGTCTGTAAATCGAAGGGCGTTAGGTGTTCGCTATTCATCTACCTATCATCAATCTAGCCTATCAAAAAGTTGAAAACTATCTGACACCCCGTTGCATTGGATTGGTTTCCTAATCTGATCCTGGGGACGAACTGACATTGGTGTTTGTAATATAAGCATCTCAGCACTCGATGTATTAATAAAAGATTTTTTTTTACAAACACATAAATTAAAGCGGTAGGTAAATTTGACACCGCTGGGGAGACTGAGTACCTTACAGCCCAGTCTCGATCGAATCGAAGGTATGCCGCTAGGTCACAAACGCTAAGCAAAGGTGACTGTTACCACTCTTCGATCTCTCTGTATAACTTGACGCGCGGAATGTATGTATTCTACGGTGCAAAACCTTTTCGGATCTTGGTTTGGATGCTTCCGGAGTGTCAGCCTTAGCTTTGGGCTCTTGATACTCCCCAATATCACTGGTTTGGAGGAAACGAACCCGTATTCATCTGTCTTCAGCCCTTACTGGCGTCTGCAACAAGTACCGTTCACGCGTTCATCCTGCCTTCACGCGTCCAGTGTTGGGCGGCGAGTGGACGCTTTGGAGATCTGTGCGTCAGTTGCCTAAACTGCGAGGCACCAATTACTGGCCTCGGAGGTTCCGCGGTCCCATTCCCAGCGTATATGATTTCCATGACTCGAAAAAGTCTCTGAACTCAAAGCTGTCAGCGAGGGCGACATTACCATAAGGCACTGGACTCATCCTTGCTGGAGAAAACACGTAGGAGATATACAACATAACCAGATTGAGCCAAGACAAAAGGGAAACCGGCTCAGACACCGTGAAAACAAGAATTTGCATCATATAAGAAATAGTGAACCTTCTAGATAGAATAAAATGGCCGAACAAACCTTTTAGGTAATTATAACATTGTCACTATGGCGTTACTCCAAGAATGTGGGTTAAAAGTATCTTGGTTAAGAAAGTTCTGAAAAGTAAAAATTTTAGTCATTTCGCATATGCACATTTTTAAGGTCGAAAGGAGACTTTTAAAAAAACTTTACAATTATATAGAACTTTGGTCATTTTCCGTGAAAAATTATACAACATGAAACATCACTAATTTTATAATTGTGTCTACCTACCTTAAATACATGAATGATTCGAATGTCGATGGTTTGGAAACAGCCGCATGGGGAAATTCACAACTTTAAAGTTATTAGGAACGGAAACACACGGATAC
The DNA here is from genome assembly GCA_002382865.2 of Heliothis virescens. Taxonomy (NCBI): domain Eukaryota; kingdom Metazoa; phylum Arthropoda; class Insecta; order Lepidoptera; family Noctuidae; genus Heliothis; species Heliothis virescens. The sequence continues at coordinate 3,732,228 of NWSH02000329.1, read as the reverse complement.
CGCTTATTATCACTAGACTCCATCTCTAATCTACCATATACGATGGAAAAATAATCAACGGTTTGGCACTTGTGAATACTTGGCTTAGGAATTTATAACAGACTTACAGGAGTCCGTTCAATACCATTAAATATTAATGTATTCTATAGAAGAATAACGAATAATGAGATTTTAATTTCGTGAATAAAATACGGAATGTCTCTAGCCGCACTCTCCTACACCAAATATTGCTGGTTTGCTCATAAAACCGCGTATATAATTCATAGTTTGTCTTAGCGAATTCTCACTTAAAAATATAATATTGTGATTTCTTTGTGTTACTCCGAGATCATTTGTGAGGAAGCAGGTGATGAACCTAAATAATTGTGTCAAAAACTTTAAATTTAGCTTGTTCTTTTTCAAGGAAAAAAGAGAAACGTGGAGGTGTTTGTGTGTTAGTACATAAAATGTTTGACTTTAAAAAATAGTGAATATCTTAAAGACATGTGTATGGAAAAAATATTTGAATGTTGTGGTGTTGAAATTCCTTCATTAAAATTGTATTGTTATATGCATTATCGAATACCAAACGCAAACACATTTATATTTTTCGAAAAACTAGAATCAATTACTGCACAAAATTACTCAAACGAAAAAAACGTATTATTTTACCGGTGATTTAAATATTTAGATACTCAGAAAAATGAACAATACAATCAAGCTAAAGATCTTACTCTAACTATGGTCTAGTCTGCACATAGATAAGCCGACACGTAAGCAGGCCCTGCCTAGACCAAATTATAAGTAACATTGATAACTCGATTTGGAGATACCACGATATGTTCCTGTCAGACCATAATACTGCAAACTCTAACTTTCCCTGTTAAACATAGAAACCTAGTCTAAATATTGGTATGTCAATAACGAGACTTACTCGATTGAAACGTACAAAATTTGTTGAGGCTATAGGGAATTTTCATGGGTCGATGTGCTCCAAAACTATGATGCAAATGAGAGTTTCAACAAATTTCATGATATGTTTCTTGTTATTCTATAAATTATGTATTTCCCTTAAGGAAACAAAGGTCTACACCATAATACGTCTCCTAAATGGATAAGCAAGGCATAAAGAAAATCTTGTATTAAAAAGAAATCTTAGGAGAAATGTGTTACTCTAGTAATATTGATAATAAGTTTAGATCTCGCACTTAACTTATAAAAAATACTAAAGTCATGCGTCAATCGTCTTAAAAAACAAACAAATTCTGACTATTTATTAAATTCTAAAACAAAATAAAGCTACATGGGACATCATTAAAATAGAACAGATACTCAAAAACCGGCCAAGTGCGAGTCCGACTCGCACACGAAATGGTTGTTCCGTTCCATTATCATGAAAATAAAACGTACTTATTACCTACAATAGCCAAAAACACAAACTTTTCTCACAACAAAAAATAACTTTGTTGTCATACAATATAAATAACAAGTTATATTTTGCGGTACTGAAAAAGTGCTATATCCAAAAACTACTGACTGCTACTTGTCAAACCAATTTTGGTTAGTAGTTTTATTGAGATCTATAACATATTATTTTGTTTTAGATTGTTCACTCTGGTAGATTTAAGAATTAGAGGGGGGGCACACACATTTTGGCACTGGGAGTTGTTTACGCTAAATGATTGAACTTTAGAAAAAGTGGTTAGAAACCTCAGGTACCATTTTTAAAGACTATTCATAAACACCCCACGACTGTATTCCAGGTTGATGAAAAAAAAATTTTTCGTTTCAGTTCATGTATGGGGCAGCCCCCCTAATATTATTATTTTTTAGTGTACGAAAATCGTCAAAAGCGGTTAATATAATACATCTAACCCTACCGAGGTTTTAACTGTATAGTCTTAATAAGTTTCGCGAATAAAGTGGGCTGTGACATACGGACGGACGGACAGACAGACAGACAGACAGACAGACAGACAGACAGAAACAGACATTTGACAAATCTATAAGGGTTCCGTTTTTTGCGCCATTCGGCTACGGAACCCTAAAAACGCTCACTCAGATTAACGCCTATAAATGATGACGATGGGAATTCAACCTTACATGACCCAATTGAATTGCCAACTCTTTTAATAACTTTTTTATAAATACTTCTGCATCAAAACCTCAATCGAATACCTCATTACCTACACCAAATCCGCCAGCCAGGAACCATTTTAGCATATTTTTAAATCCTTGCTCGATATAGAAATATTTCGTATTATAAAATCATTAAATAACAAAAAGGTCTGTAGGATATGATGAGATTTCTACCCAAATACTTAAATTCTTGCGCTGAGATCATATCGCCAATACTTTGTCATACTATAAACTTGTCACTGATGGATGGAGTTTTCCCCGATAAAATTAAATATTCAATAGTTAAGCCTCTTCATAAAAGTAAGAGTACATTAGATAAAATAATTATAGACCCATTACGCTTATACCATAATCTCAAAAATTTATGAAAAAGTAATGCATAATCGTCTCATCCAGTTCATTAATAACACAACATTATAAAAAAGAACAAAAATGGTTCCAGAAAGGTAAACGACAGCTCTAGCAGCATTCTCCTTGTCAAATCTTATAACTGATAAATAGACAAAAAACTAGTGTCAGTATTGTTTTTAGATATGAGTAAAGCATTCGATCTAGTAAACCATGAAATGCTCCTCGACAAAGTGAGCGTTTACGGGATTAGAGGTGCAGCTCTAGAATGGATAAAAAGTTATCTCAGTCATAGACAGCAATGTGTCGAAATATGCCACAAAATGCTAAGCATATTCTGTCGTCATATAAATCCATATTTACGCATAATGGATCAGGTGTTACCCCAGGGCAGTATTCTTGTCCCTTCTTTTTCTTTTATACATCAATGATCTTGCCAAATGTTTACGGAACACAAATGTATACTTTTTGCTGATGATGTGTCTGTAGTAATACCCGAAATTAATAAAACAACTCACCACAGAAGTATACCAACTTTGTGTCCTAACATTATGAGTCATGTGCTATAAAAAGAAAAGAAGGGGACCAAGAATACTGCCCCGGGGTAACCCTGATCCATTATGCGTTAAAAATATGGATTTATATGACGACAGAGAATATGCTTAGCATTTATGTGGCATTATTTCGACACATTGCTGTCTATCGACTGAGATAACTTTTATCCATTCTAGAGCGCCACCTCTTAATCCCGTAACGCTCACATTGTCGAGGAGCATTTCATGGTTTACTAGATCGAATGCTTTTACTATATCTAAAAACATTACTGTAACACTACGTTTTTTGTCTATTTATCAGTTATAGATTTGACAGCGGAGAATGCTGCTAGAGCTTGTCGATTACCTTTCTGGAAACATTTGTCTTTATTTATTAAATTGTTGTGTTTATTAATGACTTGGATGAGACCGATTATGCATACTTTTTTCATAAAATTTTTGAGATTATGGCTATAAGCTTAATGGGTCTATAATATATTGTATTCTAATGTAACTCTTACTTTTAGAAGAGGCTAACTATTGATTTTTAATTTATTCGGTGAAAAACTCCATCATGTCAGTGAACAAGTTTATTAGTATGACAAGTATTGGCGATATGATCTACAGCGCAAGATTTAAGTATTTGGTAGAAATCTCATCATTATCCTACAGACTCCGTTTTGTTATTTAATGATTTTATAATACGAAATATTTTCTATATCAGAGCAAGGATTTAAAAATAGCTTAAATGGTTCCTGAAGCTGGCGGCATTTGGTTGCTAGGTAATGAGGTTTCGATTGAGGTTTTGATTGCAGAATATTTATAAAATATATATAAAATAGGTGCGGTCATGTAAGGTTGAATTCCATCGTCATCATTTTATAGCGTTAATCTAGGTGAGCGTTTAGGGTTCCGTAGCCGAATGGCAAAAAACGGGAAACCCTATAGATTTGTCATGTCTGTTGTCTGTCTGTCTGTCTGTCTGTTCGTCTTTTTATGTCGTCCGTCCGGTTCCGTATGTCACACCACTTTATTCCGAAAATATTAAGACTCTATACAGTTAAAACTCGGTAGGTAGATGTTTATATTAACCGCTTTTACGATTTTTCGTACAAAACTTAAAAAAATAATAATATTAGGGGGGCTCCCCATACAGGAAACTGAAACGGAAAAATTATTTTTTTCATCAAAAACCTATACATGTGGGTGTTTATGCGATAGGTCTTAAAAAATGTACTGAGGTTTCTAAACCCATTTTTTTTCTAAAGTCAATCGCATTTTAGCGTAGACACTCCCAAAGTGCCAAATGTGTGTCCCCCCCCCTCTAATTCTTAAACTACCAGAGTGAAAAATCTGAAAAAAAAATATATGTTATAGATCTCAATAAAAATACTAACCAAAATTGGTTTAAAAGATTACAAGTTCAGTAGTTTTGAGATATAGCACTTTTTCAGTGAACCTCGCAAAATATCAACTCTGTGTCCTATTCATATATATATTGCCTCATGAAAAAACAAAGTCCTCTCTCTCTCTGGTTGTGTCGAAAAAGTTTGTTGTTTGCTAATTGTAGTAATAGTACGTTTATTTTATGGATAATGGGAACGGAACCCTTTCGTGTGCCGAGTCCGACTCGCCCACTTGGCCGGTTTTTGAGTATCTGTTTCTATTTTTAATGATGTTCCCATGTAGCTTTATTTTTGTTTTTTTAGGAATTTAATAAATAGTCAGAATGAATTTGTTTGTTTTTTAGAACGATTGACGCATGACTTTAGTATTTTGTTATAAGTTAAGTAGCGAGATCTAACATTATTATCAATATTACTAGAGTAACACATTCTCCTAAGATTTCTTTTGTTAATACAAGATTTTCTTATGCCCTTGGTTATCCATTTAGGAGACGTATTATTGGTGTAGACCTTTGTTTTCCTTAAGGGAAAACATAATTTATAGAATAACAAGAACATATCATGAAATTTGTTGAAACTCTCATTTGCGTCATAGTTTTGGAGCACATCGACCCATGATAAATTCCCTATAGCCTCAACAAATTTTTGTACGTTTTCAATCGAGTAGTCTCGGTTATTGACATACCAATATTTTAGACTAGGTTTTCTATGTTTAACAGGGAAAGTTAGAGTTTGGCAAGTATTATGGTCTGACAGGAACATATCGTGGGTATCTCCAATCGAGTTATCAATGTTACTTATAATTTGGTCTAGGCAGGCCTGCTTACGTGTCGGCTTATCTATGTGCAGACTTAGACCATAGTTGAGAGTAAGATCTTTAAGCTTGATTGTATTGTTATCATTTTTCTGAGTATCAATATTTAAATCACCGGTAAGAATAATACGTTTTTTTCGTTTGAGTAATTTGTGCAGTAATTGATCTAGTTTTTCGAAAAATATAAATGTGTTTGCGTTTGGTATTCGATAAATGCATATAACAATACAATTTAATGAAGGAATTTCAACACCACAACATTCAAATATTTTTTCCATACACATGTCTTTAAGATATTCAATATTTTTAAAGTCAAACATTTTATGTACTAACACACAAATATCAGAAAGATATTATGTTAAACTTAAACACCCCATATTCCCCTAGTTTACAAATATAGCAGTCTTCTCCAACCAAACTTACGCAACCTAAAAAAATCACCATTATCGTAATTAAGCCAAGATAAAAAAGGCCCACAAAAGGAACTACCTTAACCGCATAAAAATGGCCGCTCCTACCCTTTGCGCTTCAAATTACTTGGAACTCGCGAGATTCCATTCACGGAGCGTTCAATTAAAACAAAAGCTGGTGATTACTTTGTTCAATTTCCTTGTAGAACAAAAGAAAATCGCTCGCAGCGCCATCTAGCGCTTTAACCGCTGCAGCTCATTTTGGCCGCGCTGCTTCTATCAGCTTTTATCGCTGAAAACGCTGAAATTGGAAGATTTTTGGCGATTCCGCTGAGATGGTTGGTGTTCATTAGTTGGATTAAATTTTAGATAGAATTTTATTTTGACTAGGTCATGTTTTCTTAAAATTACTTAATTATGTGCTTTTATTTTATTTGAAAAACCTTTTTACTTTTCTGTACCTTGTATTTTACTGGGTAATCAAAATAAATCATGAAAGTAAGAAATTTTTTAGAATGCAGATCATCATCGAAACAAAGAATTTTCTTTAAAAAGATTTTTTCTGTATTCAAATTATTTTCATTGCCCATTAAATAAACAAAAGAAAACAATTAAACTTCATTTTCAAAATCAAACGAAACAACAGATTCTAAATTTAAAAATCTACGAGCACAAAATAATCATTCTATTTGTAATTACGTAGCGAGCAAGTCGCGTGGTCAGCCTCTTCTAATGAGCTCCAACTGTTTCAATTTCGTTTCGCAGCTGCACGACTTTTTGTACCGTATACTGTACCGTACTGTACCGTACCGTACCGAGCCAGATGGATGTGTCGCACAGCAATTGTTTAGAGCTAGTTCTAATTAATTTTATTGTACCTCCAGACTGGGTAGAATTTTCGAGGAAATTCGAATACTTTTGTATAATTTAGTGAGTAAATTGGTTTGTGTATGTAGATTTTCTAATTTGGAATTAGATTGGTTGGTTTTCTGGTAACGCCGTGCAGTTAAGCAACCAACAACATTCGTCTAGCAGAAGATACAACTGTGTAAGAAAAATTTCATCTTCATTTTCATTTCATCAGAATAACATTGTAAAACAAATCTGCAGAGAAAAAACCTTTTATAAAAAAAAAAACAGCTATTTCTGTATTTGCATATTTTTCAAAAAACTGCATCCATTTTCTACAGAAAAAACTGCACCCCCAAGACCAACCTATATAGCCCAGACCTCATTGAACCATCCCGCTCGTAAATAAAGGGCGGTCCACAAGACGTGAATAAATACTCCACTATTACTCGCACAGCTTGCCGCCAATTATTCGTACTCTCATTTAATCTGGGTGCATCTGGACCCCGGCACAGACGGATTGAAAAATACTATGTATGTTGTGCTGTTTAGGTATTTGGTTTGAAGAAGAGTCGTTGCCTTTGCTTAAAGATTAGAGGTATATTCTGTCTGTCATTCAATCTTTAGCGAAATCAAGTGAATAGAAAAAAAGGGTCTTTTGCTCTCATTAAATTAAAGGGTTAAATCTAAGTTTACTTAATATTAAAAAGCTGATGAGGTTGAAGAACTTTAGCCTATTATCACGGCAGGCTTTGAGCTACTTTTTCCGCGGAATAATTCCCCCTGACGGCGATAGAATTTTAGACTTTCATGTTATGAAGCCCATACTTGTTCCTTCCATTACAGCTTTGTATTTCAAGATAATATTTTCAACCCTACAGATTCCATATATCACAGACTTACTACAATATAAAATAATACGGAGACAGAATTAGGTTCATCAGGCAAGCTTTTAGGATTGACAGGCCACATTCTCGGATCATCTATGAATAATTTCATAAGATTCATAACGTTGCCAAAATAGACACGTGAATTCGACAGACGTGGTGTCTATCTCATCTTATTTCTGGATATGATTGGTTACATTTTTAATGGACAGCTTGAATATTATTGCAGGACTGTTCGGAAGTACGGAGGAGTGTTGGGAAGATGGAGTGGCCATCCGTGGGAGGTTGGAGACACTTGCATACGTCATCTGAAGTCAGGAAAACAAAGCGCTAATGTTGATAATAATGGTGAGGATTGGGAATAAAATGATGATAAAAATTTGTGATATGTTCTTATGTAATATTAACTGTTATTTTACTAACGTATATGAATGCTAGTGCTAGACAAATAAGACGGTACTAAAGCACAAAATAATGAAGCTAACGTGGCTAAGTAACAAGGTCTTTCGATCATTGCGTTAAGCAACGGTTAAAGCGATTGCTCCATGGATGACCATCTTGTCATTATGAGTTCCTGCGTGTTTCGGAAGTCACGCAATAGCATAATATGATCCGGCCACAAAAAATAGACAAATTTATAATTCTTCATCAAGAGCTTAAATTAATTAAGGTATCATGTATATAAATGAGCATTTTTAAGTAAAAGACGTAAATAAGCTCAGGTGGCAATATTTCAAGTAGACCGCTAGACAAGCTTACGCTAAGTCTTGCAGCTGCATAAAACGACCAAACAAATCCACTACGTTCACTAAACTCAGGGTTGGCACTTGAAAAAAGATATAAAAAAAGATATTTATATTTCAGTCGTTATATTTTTGTCCTTATATTTCTGTCCTTCTTAGAAATTCTTCTTGTCTTAGAAAAAAAATATTAGGACTGAAGAGATAAGAAAAATAGGAACAGTTCTGTGTTCACATTCTAATTTTCTGAAAGTATTAGCTTCGAAAAAGTATAAGCATTGCAATTCAACGCGGCAATGCTGCCAGCGTATTCGACATGTCGGCAGCGATGGTAAGGATTCTTTGATACAAATCTTATATACTTCTTTTATAATCTTGTAAATAATTTTCTTTCTGTATGTAATTTTGTTCGAAGTATTAAATAAAATAATATTAAGAAAAGCGTAGTAAACCAACCCTACCCGAAGCCCAGACACGAGAGCGAGGTTTGTTCCAAGTCTTTGCTTTAGAGCTGTTATTTAACGGATTAGGTTATTACGGAGCTAACATAAATTCTTATCTTGGCCACTTGGACGACACTTTTTTTATATTTTATTTTTATTTTATTTTAAAGCCAGTTCTCTAGGGTTGTGTTGGCTTGTTGGAGTCTTATAGGATTTTGTGAACATGTTTAATGTGTTCCAATTAGGTGGTTATTTTTATATCGTCGGCCTAGCCTTTTCCTATATTATGTTGGGGTTGACTTTCAGTCTTAATTGAATGTAGTTGAGTAGATGTTTTACTTGAAACGATTGCCTATCTGACCTCCATGAAACATACCTAGGCAAATGAACGTCGGAATTTGACTTTCATGGTTTTTTTATTGCTTATAGAGTTTATTATTATAAGTATCTGAAGGCGCCCTCGAGCATTTGTGTTGCTTTCTCTTTATTTATGTTATAAAAGAAATTTTAGGAATCTAAAATGTAGGTCTCCTTCCTCGTAAAACTTTGAGATCATGTGATATTTAATTCTCATATAAAAACCAAGAGCTCAAAAGAAATATTCTAAATAAGAAGTAAATTATAAGATTTTAATTTCGTGAAGCATCTCACAATCCTCAAAAAATCGTACTCCAAAATTAATCTATTTCCGCACAAAACAGACGCGGAACATTCTAGAAACCGCTCTCTAATACATTTTATTGTTGTAGTGCTAAAATATTAACGTTCGCCGGCTAGAAGGCGTCTATTTGAGTTTGGACAAGTAGTGATTCACATTTGGAGCGCGTTTAACGGCTGACAGGCGCTCGCGGCCGTCCACTAATGTTGTGCTGACTGCACCCCTCTACAGACCTCGAAATGTTTAGACCTGGCATATCTTACTTAGTAAGATATAAGTTCTACCGTTTAGTGACAATCCTCGGTTTACACATGAACACACAAATGACTGGCCACTAAAGACTGTAACACTATGCTTGCCACGATCGATTGGCCACTCCCGGTTTAGATCTTTCGAATGTGATTTGGACCAGTCTTACCAAAGTATAAAAATTTAGAAGAACAATTATCGTATGTTTCGGAAAGCACGTTAAAGTGGTGGGTTCTGGCTGTCATTTGAACGTCTTGGGCCGTCGTTATTATAGATGAAAGACACAAAGCCTGATACAAGTTGGCTTAGATGTGGAGACTACAGTTACAGTCAATACTAAAGTTTTGATCTTCATTTCTATATTTCAGATATTCTTTATCGTATATTTGATAGATGTGTAGTCTATCATCTATACTAATATTATAAAGCTGAAGAGTTTGCTTGTTTGAAAGCGCTAATCTCAGGAACTACTGGTCCGATTTGAATATTCTTTCAGTGTTAAATAGCCCATTTATCGAGGAAGGCTATAGGCTACTTTTTATCCGGGTGCGCCGAGTAGTTCCCACAGGACGCGGGTATAACCGCCGGCAGAAGCTAGTTAGCTATATAATTAAGTCGCATAAATAGGACTCATAAACATTATGTGAATCAAATACATTATCTGCTAAGTAGGTATGGCGCGTCTAATCATCCTTAACGCTACGGGACCTAAGCTTTTAGACTTGCACATAGAGCTTCTAAACTTTAAGCTCTACTCATATATAATTCTAAACCAAGCTTTTGTTCCACAGGGAAATGGCGGAGAGTTCAGAGTTAAATAATTTATCCGGCCCGGCTCTAGTTAACCGTAGACGAACCGGTTAAATACGTAAATGCACCCGGTTTAGAATAATGTGAGATTTAATAAGAATACCGTTTGCCGTTCTGGAGAGGCAGTTTTGGATGTTGAATTTTGAATGAGAATTAATTAAGTTTTTACTTATATCTTTCGAATATAGTTATACTTAGATACATATTTATTATGCTTTAGTGCCGGTTGTTAGTTCGCCTGACGGTTAGCTAATAGTTTTTTTTAAGGTAATCGTGAATCCAATCCAACTTTTTAGCCGNGGGTTGACTTTCAGTCTTAATTGAATGTAGTTGAGTAGATGTTTTACTTGAAACGATTGCCTATCTGACCTCCATGAAACATACCTAGGCAAATGAACGTCGGAATTTGACTTTCATGGTTTTTTTATTGCTTATAGAGTTTATTATTATAAGTATCTGAAGGCGCCCTCGAGCATTTGTGTTGCTTTCTCTTTATTTATGTTATAAAAGAAATTTTAGGAATCTAAAATGTAGGTCTCCTTCCTCGTAAAACTTTGAGATCATGTGATATTTAATTCTCATATAAAAACCAAGAGCTCAAAAGAAATATTCTAAATAAGAAGTAAATTATAAGATTTTAATTTCGTGAAGCATCTCACAATCCTCAAAAAATCGTACTCCAAAATTAATCTATTTCCGCACAAAACAGACGCGGAACATTCTAGAAACCGCTCTCTAATACATTTTATTGTTGTAGTGCTAAAATATTAACGTTCGCCGGCTAGAAGGCGTCTATTTGAGTTTGGACAAGTAGTGATTCACATTTGGAGCGCGTTTAACGGCTGACAGGCGCTCGCGGCCGTCCACTAATGTTGTGCTGACTGCACCCCTCTACAGACCTCGAAATGTTTAGACCTGGCATATCTTACTTAGTAAGATATAAGTTCTACCGTTTAGTGACAATCCTCGGTTTACACATGAACACACAAATGACTGGCCACTAAAGACTGTAACACTATGCTTGCCACGATCGATTGGCCACTCCCGGTTTAGATCTTTCGAATGTGATTTGGACCAGTCTTACCAAAGTATAAAAATTTAGAAGAACAATTATCGTATGTTTCGGAAAGCACGTTAAAGTGGTGGGTTCTGGCTGTCATTTGAACGTCTTGGGCCGTCGTTATTATAGATGAAAGACACAAAGCCTGATACAAGTTGGCTTAGATGTGGAGACTACAGTTACAGTCAATACTAAAGTTTTGATCTTCATTTCTATATTTCAGATATTCTTTATCGTATATTTGATAGATGTGTAGTCAATAATCTATACTAATATTATAAAGCTGAAGAGTTTGCTTGTTTGAAAGCGCTAATCTCAGGAACTACTGGTCCGATTTGAATATTCTTTCAGTGTTAAATAGCCCATTTATCGAGGAAGGCTATAGGCTACTTTTTATCCGGGTGCGCCGAGTAGTTCCCACAGGACGCGGGTATAACCGCCGGCAGAAGCTAGTTAGCTATATAATTAAGTCGCATAAATAGGACTCATAAACATTATGTGAATCAAATACATTATCTGCTAAGTAGGTATGGCGCGTCTAATCATCCTTAACGCTACGGGACCTAAGCTTTTAGACTTGCACATAGAGCTTCTAAACTTTAAGCTCTACTCATATATAATTCTAAACCAAGCTTTTGTTCCACAGGGAAATGGCGGAGAGTTCAGAGTTAAATAATTTATCCGGCCCGGCTCTAGTTAACCGTAGACGAACCGGTTAAATACGTAAATGCACCCGGTTTAGAATAATGTGAGATTTAATAAGAATACCGTTTGCCGTTCTGGAGAGGCAGTTTTGGATGTTGAATTTTGAATGAGAATTAATTAAGTTTTTACTTATATCTTTCGAATATAGTTATACTTAGATACATATTTATTATGCTTTAGTGCCGGTTGTTAGTTCGCCTGACGGTTAGCTAATAGTTTTTTTTAAGGTAATCGTGAATCCAATCCAACTTTTTAGCCGTTCTGATACCATTATCTGCATAAAGAAACAAACAAACAATTTCACTTCTTAATTTCAACATATTCAGAACTGATATTAAAACAATATAGGTACTTTCTATTTCTTGGTGCATTTACTAATATTGCCAGTACCAATTTTCAACACAACACACTGTTAAACTCTTTAAAAATCGAAAATTTTCAGACGTCGACCGGGAATATGTAGTCGAATCTGCCAAACGTCTGACCCGTTCAGTCTTCAGGGAGACCTGAAATAGGTTGACCTGATCTTTATTGGAGTGACATAATACTCCAGCGTAGGTTGAGATTTGTTCAAAATACTCAGAATAACTTTTAGACCTATATTGTAATATCTTGGATACTACTGACTGGGTTGAGGCGAACGAAGTTGTATTAAGCAAGCGTGGTCATTAACGCTCATTCCTACTCTATATGAGAGGATCACAAAAGCTGATGATTAAGAATAACTCACCCATAAATTCATTGAAAACTATACGGATTTGTCTTCGTTGAGTGATAGTAAATAGACTAAAAATAAAGACAGTATTTAGTAAGGATGTTTTACTTCGGAGGCTGTATCAAATTATGCATACTTACTTTTGTATTCTTCGTTTCCATGAACACAATATGTTAATACATAGTAAAGTATATATATATAAGTATACATTACTTCAATCAAGTGCTCCAAGTCCATTTGTCTTCAATGAAATACGATTATTTCGCCACTGTGCTCAGGGTGGCCAGGAGAAGATAGTCTACAGAGGTATGTTTTGATATACACGTAGTTACTTCTTTACTTAAAGCGTAGAAACTGAATTTAATAGCAAAAGAGCTAACTAAGGCTTAAAAATAAAATATTAAGGGCGGGATAACTTTCATCCTAAATAATATGATTGACATTGTGACATTTTTTTTTTGTACAGCAAATATGTCAAACCGCTATATTTATTCTTCAGCTAGAAGTTAACTGATGATTGAAAAATCGGCCCTAAACAGAATTATGTAAGTATAACATTATTCTGTGGCAGCATCTGACAGAGTCTGAATGTAGCATTGGTGTAATACACATGATGCTAAGAGTGTGTTAAGAATGAATGAGGAATGAATTGATTGCCTGAAAGATGGTATAAATAAGAACGGAGTGGATTTTAGTATGACTTATACTTGGAAACGGCAGGAAGAAAAAATGTTATTGGAACGCGCTTTAAAGCGAATGCCCCAAAGATAGTATACATTTCTTTAACAATTAAATTTTAGAAACGTTGAAAATTTTCTAATACTACTTCAAAATTCTTCTTATTTACTCAATCTCAAACCTCAAATACCTACTTTCAAACAACAAAAACACGATTGCACTCTCTGTAGTATATTTACTCAGTTGCCATCCATTGCCGGCTGTTCGAGTAAAAACGACGGTGATGGATGAGCACAAGACGCAGCTGCGCGCTTAATTATCTAATACTGTTGAGTGCTTGTCTAGCTGTCTATCTGTGTAGCTGTGTAGCTGTGTACGGTAATATATTTTCTATGTACGGACAATTGAAGGGGTTAAATGTATACTGGCTGATTTGTGGATTGAAGCTTTTGTTCTTATTTTTAACGTCTGGGAGTAATTTAAGATAGAGCCTGTCGGGGCTGCGAGATTGTTCGAAAGAGTTACCGCGGCCCTAGCATACAAAGGGGTCCCGGAGGATCACGGTGGGTTTTAGTCAGTAAAAGTCTGACACTCCCTCACGCTGTCACCCACAGCGGGAGGGGTCATCTGATAATTTCCCATCGATAAAAAAAGAGATCTTTTGGAATGAGGATGCCTTTTATCCTGTACAGTGACACCGCTTCTTCTGTGCACTTGACAGTTGTCAGTTTTCAAAGGATGACTGACTTATTCTCAAACCATAGAAAAAAAAATCCTTTGAGATAGTATAGTATTCGGTACCTAAACGAATTTCTAAAATTAATTCAGAACTAAAATACGAGTACCTGACTAAAACATAAACAGTACAGTCTGAGACTAGCGAATTGTGTGCCAAGTGCCATTGTCAGCTACAGACTTCCTATTAAATGTAGTTGAAGCCGTTTGTGAGCTATTGTACTGAACCCTCGCTTAACGATAGTTAACCTAGTAAGAAACTAGTATTTTATTAATATCACTGACAAACGTAACCAAAAAATTCGACGTACATATTTGTCCAATATGCCACTCAAAGGCACAATAAGACCCGTTTTTCTTTTTTTAAAAAACCACCACCGAATCGAGTCAAAAAATCGAAATCCTTACTGCCTTAAAAGCTAATCGAACGCAACATCAATCCGATTCCTAATTAATTCCTAGTCCCGTGTAAACATTTAAAAAATATAAAAAAGAAAAAACATACGCACGCTGAAGCCTCTCGAGCGAAACATCGGTACTCGATTGAATCAATTTAAACTTCAACCGAATCTCATCTCGCAGGGTACGTCCCTAATTATGCCCGTAGAAGGACAGGGGTAGGGAAGAGACAAAGTTAGATTTGCGCGCGCAAAATTTGTATTTGGAACGACCCGGTTCTTTACGCATAGGCCGTATAGACTTTTATTCGCTGCCATTTATTCAGCGAGTTTAAAAAGCGCGTTGTCGAAGTGTAATCGTGTGTTTCGAGCAGGAGAGGGTGGGTTAAGGGTATCCAAAATGGCGGCGCGTAAGATTTTGTTCGGTTATATTAATTAAATCTTCGTAATTTATGACCGGCTCGTGTACCATGTGGTGTTCGTGATTTATCGTTTTTGCTGTATTAATTTTACATTAAGCTGATTCGGGAACAATCTTTATTCATATACCTAGACAGAGTAATAACTCACAGTACAAGTAGATACTCTTAGTTGTATAGTGAATGTAAATGGAAACTTAAAAGTTTTATTTAATTTGTATTCATTTGAGAGAGTATTTCTAAGTGTACTTTGTAAAGAATAATGAAGCTTAAACAAAAAGGTACGAGCGAAAACACTTCAAATTAATTCAAGGCACCATTCTGTTATTTAAAATGAACGCGATTTAAAATAAAGATGGCGATAAATTTTCTGGACTCTAAATTGTGTAAAATAAATTCTGCTGATACGAATTTGTTTTAAAAAACCTTCGTTTTAAACGTGTCTAAACTCGTATAAGTCAATTGACGTCAATGAGATCCCAAAAACAGATAATACCATTATAAAGGGACCCAGCCTCTTTTCAACTAACCTCTGCGTAAAAAATTAGGGCACCCCCCTTTTCGACCCTTAAACACCCCCTAAACCCGGGCCGTGCGATAACTCACCCTCCGAGTACGGCCCTTGAGAAAAATAGCTCGAAAAACAGAAAAGATTTAACTCGGCCCAGTTTTTGGGCCGGGATTATTATAGGGCACGATATTATTACGATAACAATTTCGTGAAAGGAATATATATTTACTTAATTACGTAGCAATTAAAACATAATTCAATATTGTAGTGGTAGTATTTAAGACGTAAATATTAAAAGGCAATTCCACTTTACAGAATTGATATACACTCTTGTTAGTGTGTCTGTTTTATTAAAATAATCTCCTTTTAAACGGTTTTTTACTAGAATTACTCTCTCTGGCTGTTAGTTTTGACTAATCTCTGAAATGGCTAGATAGATTTTGACGGAACCGTTACTGTCAGATATCTAACGGTTACTTTTCATCCAGATATGAGATGTACTTAGTTGCCTTTGGACGCAGGTGAAACCGCGAGGAATACTTAGCTAGTGTTACATAAACTGCAGTGGACCAATTAAAATAATTACCTAAACTTAAACAGAGATATGTTTTAATTAGATAGAGCGAAATAGAGAAGAAACTTCAAGAAAACAGACCACCACCATAAATAGGTCTGCTTCGTTGGTTTAGCTGTCGCATAGTGCGACTGCTATGTACGAGGTATCGAGTTCGATTCCCAGGTCGGGCCAAAACGGCTTTGTGGGGTTTAGAAGCATTCACAAAGCAGCCCGGAGTCTGGAAGTTAGTGACTGATACACCCGTGCATCGGAGAGCACGTTAATGTCGCTTTACGCCCTATGCCTGATTTCTCAGGTCGTGTCGGTTTTCCGTCCCATTGGGTTATGAGAGTGAGGGAAAAGGGAGTGCACCTGTGTCTGCGCAACCGTGTGTGCACTGTAATATGTCCTGCGCAGCTGGCTGATCATCTTATATGAGAACAACCGTAGTAACCGACTAGGACACCATTATTATAATTAGTTTGTAGGAAACGTAGCAGGAAAGAAAAAAGTAGTACTATCCTTTCATATAAATTTTAAGAACACTTGATAATAAAATCATTTTTAAATATGATCATCAAAATATAACGTTTCAACATCGTTCATTAAGATATTCCCCTAAGGTACCCAGTCGGGCGATCCCTTACTCGTGGCGGGTAATCTAGGCAAATGTACCGATCCGGACCGGACCCACATAAACTGTTTGATGTTTTAACTCACGGGATTTCTACAAAAACTTTGTTTATTTAATCCCGGCCCTGAATAAGTAGGTGTGTTGTATGTAGCTTGTGTTAGAAGGATCTGTTTTGAACATCAATGGTAGGTTTACCTCCATCGACGTAATTTAAGATTGTCAAACGTTTATTCTGGCTTAATTTATATATAAGAAAAAAATCGATGGTAGATGATAAGATAAGATTGTAAAACGACTCTTTTTTATTTATTGCATATTAGAAAAAAAAACATGTTTATTTAAATATTTATTCACACGATAGGGAATTAAAACGTATTAATGAATCTATTAAACGTGTCAATATGCACCTATTAAAGGAAAACGCGTATATTGTACACTGAACCTGCAATAGAAATAAAATGTCTGCATCAAAATTATGGACACAAAACTAAACAGTTGTTTCATTTGAATACCCAACCTCTTCTCACCAAAGCTGCTTTTCTTAAAAGACAACCGACAACAGAAAATCAATATTCACCTTTTACGCAACAAAAAGCCGTAGACGTCACTCAAACGCGCATAGGTAAGGCAAGGTACAAATAGGGTTGTCATGAAGGTGAGGGTTATCGAAGATGTCAGGTGCCCAACACAGATGCCAACCCTCCTCAAGTGTGATGCGAGCACCAAATTGACCTGGACCGACCCTACAATTAATTAATTTGTCTTGTGTGTATGTACTAGAGGGTGATGATGGAGAATTGTATAAGGGTATTTTTAAGCGGCTCTGTATGCATAAGCATTGTGTAAATAAAAAAACAGATAAAAGATGGAGAAGTTTAAGGTCAGCTAAGAAGAAACGAGTGTCAGAAGATATTTTTAACCGACTTCCCAAAAAGGAGGAGGTTCTCAATTCGACCGTATCTTTTTTTTTTTTTTTTTTTATGTATGTTCACCGATTACTCGAAGATGGCTGGACC